>JAJOZX010002422.1:92500-272500 GCA_023014485.1 Bathynomus jamesi | reverse complement strand
AAGTCCCTCGGATCATCCTAAGTGGTGATCCAAGACACATTTAATTTCGATAAAAAATATTTACATAAAGATATTAAAACTGCATATGGGACCTCGGCTTTCACCGGATGAGTTTGATAATATTCTTTTTTAATTCAGTAAGCTCTATTTTTTAATTATTTTTATTTTCTCACCTTCATCCGCTTTTTTTATATATATTAAAAATAAATATGGTTTGTTAATTTTTATTGAACGTGGTCTTCCTGAAGTCAGGAAACTTAGACCTGTGGGTTTCGACAGCCTGAAGCTGCTCTTCATTCCTGGTGATGGTGTTCAGGAAATCAGTGATCAACTTCACACTACGCTCAGCTGTCATTGACCACCTTCATGTTTCTCACGAACAGGCAACTCTCCTGATATCCAGGGAAGTTATTCCGCTGGTCAGGACGAACTTTCAGCCACTCTGTTTCGACCTTCAGCAGGTGAACCAGAGTCCAGGACCGTTCACCAATGAGATCAAAGAGGGTTGTATCTGCGTCCAGCTGTGGGAATTTAGGTTCTCCTACCTCAAACTCCTCTGGTTTTGAAATGATCAAGAGCCTAGCTGCCATTCGGGACTTGATGTCTTGGTCCACCTTGTTACTGAACAGAGCAAAGACAACCAGCTCCTCTGTCAAATACCAGAGATGAAGATAAAACTTCCCCTCAGAGCAGCATCTGCCGCCTCTGAGTCAATTTCTTTGAACTTGAACTTGAAAAGAGTGTGGAACAGGTCCAGGTCATTCTTGGGAGCATTTGCTCCGATGGATGCAGACAGGAAGTAGTGAACATAGATCAGTGAGTTGAACATCACCATTCTGTGCAGCTCTCGTTTGTACTCCTCATCATAATCCATTTGATTTGTAGCATGTATATTTTGGCCAGGTACAAAACAGCTGGCTCTGGCACTGGCATGTGCACAGCTCCAGGTCGCTGAAACCTAAAACCTCTAGGTGGATCAACTCTGAGAAGTCTGAGGGTGATCTCAGCGATCTTCCGGTAATCATCACGAAGTAGATGCCCTTTGCTGTTTGGGTTGGTAGGCAGGTTCTGCAGGTGCACAACTACCTTGTCTCTCAATTTCTTCAGCCACTCGGACCGCACAACCAGTTGTTTCAGATTCTGTTCCAAATCAAGATCATCGCAAACTCCGCTGAATGCTACAAAGTGATGATTCTCAGGTCCATAGTTGTCGCCAAACATAGTGCGCCACACAGATCCCAGCTCAAGCTCATGCACATGGTGCCAACATGCAGCCCACAAGACCTTCGTAGCCAAGTGAATCTGGCTGTTGTCAAACACAATTCAACATATGGAATCCACCACACCCCATTTCTCCCAGACAGCCCACACTAATATGGAAGTGAGTTACACTCGTGAGGAAGAGGTCCCAAAACAATGCATCAATTTGAACATTTGTTTTAGTTCTAATGTACTACTTTTGTAAATTTAATTTAAAATAAATTTTCCTATGAGACCGGACTTGTGGAACACCCTGTACATTAGGGTGTGTTAAAAAATTTAATTTAATGAAACATGCTGAAAAAGATGCCCGAGTAGTCACTGATTAAGGAATAAGTCGTATCTTTTAGAAATATTAATTTCGGTGCTGGCAACTATGAAAAAATAAATTGCGAATAAAGGCCACAAAAGATCCTTTTAGCATGTTTCCTTAAATTAACTTTTCGCGTCACAGGTATGAGGATCTCAACAATAAACTCAATTAATGCCAATGTCTATCAAAAAACCATTAATAAACATTGTTTTTGCTTATTTTAAAATGTAGGACCCATATGTGTTTGACCTATCATTTGTATTTGTGTGCCTACATGCGTATTTGTGACCTATCATTTGTATTTGTGTGCCTACATGCGTATTTGTGACCTATCATTTGTTTGACGTATCATGTGTTTCCTGATTCAGCATTTTATTTTCTTTTGTTTCAGATAAATAGCATAGCTTGCAATGGCCTCTTTTGGTATAACAAGAGGAAAAGTGAAGCATTCTGTTTTCGGAACGCCAGCAGAGCTTCCTGGCAACCAACTACCAACTTGTGAGGATGTATTCAAAGCTTATCTTAAACATAAGCTCATTACTGCAACATTTAGCACTCAGAAATACGCTGAAATTATCGCGGAAGAAGTGAATGCATAATTAGGGTGGAGTGAAAAATATATTTTTTTGAATTTCAAAATGCTTGGGGTCGGGAAAGTTGCGTATTTGTGTAAAACGTACTGTGTGAAATTTTTGTAATCGTACGGCTATAATTAAATTGTGCGTACTGAACTCAAAGTTTTTAAAAATTGGCGAAATTACTAAAATTTCGCAATTTTTATATAAATTTATAAATTAATAAATTTATATAAATTTTGTAATTTAACTTAAAAAATTGAAAATAAAAATGGCGAAATTTTAGTAATTTTGCCAATTTTTAAAAACTCTGAGTTCAGTGTGCACAATTTAATTATAGCCGTACGATTACAAAAATTTCACACAGTCCGTTTCACATAAATACGCAACTTTCCCGACCCCAAGCATTTTGAAATTCAAAAAAAAAAAATTTTCACTCCACCATAAATTGTATATATACTGTACAGTATATCCGTGCTTCCATTCCAACAATCGACTTCAAAAGCATCGTAATTAAGGTAAAGAGATTAATTGAGAAGGGACAAGAACTTAGAAAATATCCCATGAGTAAAAGATCTTCCAGCACTTATCAAAGTAAATATGATTCCTTCAGAATGAGTGAATGTAAATGCGCTAAGGCGGAGAAAATCCTGAATGATGAATAGGAGTCCTGGATTGATGAACATACTGAACGAAAAATGATTATAGGTAAGTTGGACAAAGTGAAAACTTCAAAACTACAACAAATGGAAAACAGAAAGCATAAAAGACAATTCTTTAGATAAATAAAAGAGTTTTGTCCAGGAAATGCAGTTGAATCCTTGTGATATTTGTGAGATCAGCTCTGAAAGTGAAAAAGGTCGTCAAAATGAAGATTTCGAATTGAGTGAGTACGAGTTAGATACAGAAGCTAGCACTTCTCAAGATCGACACCAATGTCCAGAATTATGCAAGGCAGTTGATCGATGCAAAATAAACAACCGTGATGCTTGTTTAATTGCTAGTGCTGTCTTAAAAGATCTTAATCTATTATCTGAAAATACTACGATTGATCCCAGTAAACTACGTCGTCAAAGAACCTTGTGGAGAAGCATAGAAAGAAAGAAGAATGAATAACAGAATAAAGGAATAGTTTGCATTGGATTTGGTGGAAATTTCCATCTCTCGCTGGAAAAGTGATGGACTTACCAGAAGAAATGCCAGCAGATTTCAGCAGCGACCAGCAATAGCTCCATAAGGCGTGTTTGCCAATTCAAAACGGTCATGATAGAGGTTCAGCTATCAAATTGTTAGAAACTGCTCAACCTGGGTCTTTCAATAATGCACACTATCTGACGAAAGAAAATCGTCTCTTACGTTATTGCATGTCGCACGAAAAACCATCAGAGACACTTCAAAGGATTGTTCATTTTATACTGAACTTCTATGCTCCTGCATGGTTCTATGTCAACGCAAACTGATCTTACCAGGATGGGGCTAAAACTTTTTCTTCATGATTGAGCTCTATCAAAAACTACATACAATCGACCAAGACATTATTCGTCCTGTGTTACAAAACAACTGTTACTTTTGTTATCCTGAAAATATCCTTTTATCTGCTATCGCTGACAAGAATAAGAATATTCGGAAGCTAGCAGTCGAAAAAGTGCTACAAGCGAAAAGGAGTGTTATACCGGGTGAAATTCGAATGTTTGACAAGAAATCCATCAGGCTCAACTTCTCAGCTTCGACCTACATGGATATGATTGATTGGAACGAAATGGATATTACTGTTCCTTCCTTACTCCCTGATGTTATAAGTAGCACTGATGACTGACAAAACCCCATAATTCTTGACACATACCCGTGTCATTCCCAGGCAGTTGAAAGAAATGTGAAGGAAATCTCTGCAAGTGAAAAAGTCTACGGACATGACGCCCACCATGGAATGGTTATTCTCAGCAAGAAATCTCGGCTAGAGAATCCAAAAAGGGAAACAAAGTCAGATTTTAAGTGAATCAACAAGAGGATAGCAGTTACACTTCATATAATTTAGTGATGAACGCATGTTTTGGTTTATAAAAGGAAATATTGTTATAATTTTTAACCAAACTAAATTTGCTTCAAAATTTTGGCTTTTCTTCAAAATTGAGGTCAAAGTTGCGAGAATGCACATATTCATAGACTATAAAAGTTAATGTTCTTATGATAGGTGGGTACTAGAGCACCTTTTCAGCCATGTTTCATACTGACAACTTATAAAAACCCATAAACCTGGCAGCCCTATGCGCTCTATTATTAGCTCGGTGGGCTCTATTACCTATAAACTCTCCAAATGGCTTGTCAAAGTCTTGTCCCCCATTCTCGGAACTATCTCTGATATACATGTAAAAAATTCCATGGATCTTACTGAAAAATTTAATAATGTACGCACTGAAACCAACGATAGATTGATCAGTTTTGACGTTTGTTAATTGTTTACAAAAGTGCCGATTGACGATATGCTCGACTTTCTCTCCCGAGAATTACATAAGTACGACCTGCCACTACCTTCACACATCGTTTTGGAACTTATTAAGCTTTGCATCAAAGACTGTAAATTCACTTTCAATAGCGAGTATTATCAACAGGTTTTGGGGATGGCCAATGGCCATAGGCAACCCCTTGTCACCCTTCCTCTCCAATATTTATACGGAGTTTTCCGAAATTACTTATATTCCGAGAATCCTGGGGGTTGGCATCCTTGCGGTACGTCCACGATATTTTGTGTATCTGGCCCATGAATCGTGACCTGGATGACTTCCTCCTTCAGTTAAATGATCAAGTCCCCTCCATTAAGTTTACTTTAGAAGTGGAACAAGACAACTGAATCCCGTTTTTGGATGTGCGTGTACATAAGGAAAGCCCAGGTTTTAAGATTAGTATCTAACGGAAAAAAACAAACAATTTGTCCTACGTACACTTTTACTCTGGACATGACACTCCCATTAGGAAGGCCATATTTTCTTCAATGTTTCTCCGAGCTCTTAGGATCGCCAGTCCGGAATACATCGATGCCGAATTGGAAAAAATCAACGGTATTGGAACTGATCTATGCTACCCACCTGCGTTTATGGAATCTTGTCTTAACAAGGCAAAACGAACCTTCTATCGTGTGAATAATAACACTCGCACTTTGTCAAAGAATATTTTAGTACTTCCATTTTTCCCGGGCTTTTTATGCATTGCTAACGCACTTAAACTTTTGGATATTAATGTAGTATTTTCATATAACAATATTGTGAAAAATATCATAGTAAAAAATAGCCTTACCAATAATTCAGGCATTATCTATAAAATTGGTTGTAAACAATGTGATTCCTTTTACATTGGTCAGATGGGAAAAGATTTGCTCACGCGTGTAAAACAGCATCAATATTCCGTTAGAACGGGACAGTCGTCCAGTGTCCTTTTTGTCCATTTGTTAGAGTTATCCCACTGTATTGATTGGAATAATGCTTCAGTTTTGTTTCACTCTAGCAACATTGTTAATAGAAATATTCTTGAGTCTGCTATTATCCAACTTACAAATAACTTTAACATGAGCGAAGGTCTTTTTCAACTCGATCCCGTTGTTTTGAATTAATTCAGAACGGATTTAGACAAGAAGGGCAGAGTGCTAAAACTTTGGTAATTTTCCCTTATAAATTTGTATGCTTCTCTTACAATTTTTATTTTTCAATTTAGTTTTAGTTTTATTTTTTTTTTTGGTGACCTATATAATATATATCATTCAGTCCTTATCTATAAAATTGGTTGTAAACAATCCATTTGATCTTGTGTTGAATTCGGGCAAAGTGCTAAAATTGGTAGTTTTCCTTACAAATTTGTATGCTCCTCCAACAATTTTTATTTCTATATTTATTATATATATATATTTTTTTTTGTAACCTGTATATAGTCTTGAACTCTTTATTCACTTTAGTGTTCCTGAGGATGTCATTAGACGAAACGCTTGAGTACCATTCTGTGCTTCCTTTCCTTTGTGGTTTTATTCATCATATATATATATAATTATATATATAATATATATATATATATATATATATATTATATATATATATATATATGGGGTTTCAGTATTTTTTTCACACCCCACAACTAAGTAAATTTTTCAAAGAAAACTAATGAAAATTACAGATTTATTGAACATTTCTTTATGCCACTGGAAATTCTCCATTTACACTATTACTGCATTATCGGGTCGGGGGGGAGGGAGACCTTTTAAATCCTTCATATCTCAGCAAACCTTCTGCAATTGGCTTATGTTAATTAAAATCGCTTTAATTAAAAAAAAATTATCGCAAGATTTTTCTGGAATATTCGCCATAAATCCAATTTCTCAGCTAAAATGCTAAAAGATGTCATACAAACCATAAAATTACCTAGTACTAACATACTAAAATTTCATGGTTCTATGTACCGTATTTGCTGAGATATGAAGGATTTAAAAGGTCTCCCTCTTTCTTTTTTGCCGACCCGCTAATGCAGTAATAGTGTAAATGGAGAATTTCCAGTGGCATAAAGAAATGTTCAATAAATCCGTAATTTTCATTAGTTTTCTTTGAAATCCGATCACCGTATAGTAAATTTACTTAGTTGTCGGGTGTGAAAAACATACTAAAATCTGACCATAACTTTGGATTTTACAGCCAAAGTTCCAGGTCTCCCTTTTTTTTGCTCACCCTATATACCGGGTGTCTCAAAATAGATGGAACCCATTGACATGATAATAATTTATTACTCAGAAAATAAACTCCAAAAACGATTACATTTCCTGGAAGCTGATATGATAACAATTAAAAACTGAAGATTTGAGGTCTCTAGATCAAAGGATACATTTATTAGAGCACATGTTCCAAATGACCGCCGTTGCGCTGCAGACACACTTGAAGCCGACGAGCGAAGTTGTCAATCACCCTGACACACTCTTCCTTCCTGATGGCACGAATCTTCTGGGTGATGGCCACTTTCAGTTCAGCAATGGATTGAGGACGATTCTCATACACGTGGTCCTTCAAGAACCCCCAGAGATAAAAATCTGGGGGTTCAGATCGGGTGAATGCGGAGACCACTCGGGTTCGCGGCGCTTGCTGATCAGCCGATCAGGGAATCGGTGGTCCAGCTACTCCATCGTGATGTTGGCTGTATGTGGAGTTGCCCCATCTTGTTGGAACCATTGCACATCTCGATTCACGCCACGACGTGTCCCAAGTGCCCTCCAGAACTTGTTGAGCACCACAATGTAACGCTCCTTTGTGACAGTGACTGCCTCCTAGTCTGTGTCTTCAAACCAAAACGGTCCGATTATGCCATGTTTTGAGATGGCCACCCAGGCCGTGCATTTCACAGAGTGCAAGGGCCTCTGAAGCACCTCGTCTGGGGCTTGTGTGCCCCAGAACACATTGTTCTTGCTATTGACATACCCTGAGCAAGAAGTGTGCTTCGTCGCTGAACCAAACATCATCAAGAAAGTCAGGATCCTCTTCGATCTTGTTCTCGAACCACCGGCACATCACAACACGTTTTGCCATGTCAGCTGGTGTGAGTTTATGCTTGATCTGGATCCTGTATGGGTACAGCTGAAGATCCTTGATCAAGATTCTTTGCACTGACGCACGTGAAAGACCCAGATCTTGGCAACGTCTTCGGATTGACTTTTTCGGACTCCTTCCGACAGAATCTCACCGCATTCACATTGTCAGGAGATCTTGCAGTCACCTTCCTGCCAGATCTGGGTGTTTCTGCTTTCTTGTTGAGATTGTTTACTGATCCTGTGGCTTGAAATTTGTGTGCCCAACGATAAATTTGGCTTTTCTGGGGATAATTGTTGAAGTTGAACTTCCTGCGAAATTTCGCTTGCACAATTTTGAATGATTTCGTCTCCAAGTAAATAGTGACGCAAAATATTTTTTCCTCCTTTGTCCGAGGCATTTTGATTGATAATTATTAGTTGTTATCGTCTCTTCTCTTCAAATCTGAAAAAATAGAACGAGAACATTAATATTGGCAGAATTATTAGCAGTGACATGGGTTGCATGTATATTGAGACACCCTGTATAAGAGGCTTGTTAAGGCATTTCGTGTTAATTTTTGGCACCAGGGGTATTCTTATAGATTTTGATCTGCTGAATTAAAAAATGCTCATTACAAAGCTGAATTCTTAATTTAAAACCTGCAGTTTTCAAAAACAAAATGGCTGCTGATTTTTCTACATTTTGTCATATCTTGTCAAAGTGAGCTAAAGTCATTATTAAAGGACCCTTTTCCTATATTTTTCATCCCTAGGAATTCATTAAAAACATAATCAAAACTATAATATTATGTCCTTATAGGCTTCTTTGTGAGGTCAAGGCCATTTTCACAGAAAAAAATTTTACTTTACTCACATTTCTAAACTAGTTCTCTGTTAGACCTTGACCAAAATACTACATTGCTAAAAGCACATTTATAGAACACTCATAATTCATACCTATTGATTAATATTTATTTTTTATTTCTTGCAGGTGTGTCATCGTAGACTGAAACGAACTGGAATTTATGAAAAAAGTGGAGCCACTTGCCAGTCACATTTAATCCTGATTCTTTGCCCCTCTGCATTATGCCAAGAAGATTTAAAGGAAAAGCTGGTAAACAGTGGAGAACAAGGACTTCAACGACTACAAGAATGTGCCGTCAAGAGGCACAAACTGAAAGACATGAAGAATAAAGATGTCATGGACAGAGTTTTAAATGCAGTATCAAAAGAATTGCTCAAATGGCACAGATCACGCTATACCTGGTTCACAAATAAAAAAAAATTTAAACTTTCAGTGAAGGAGATTGTAGACACCAATCGACCAGGAAAGTACTCCGGGGATGGGCGTTTGGTAGCAGACAGAAAGTGCTAGAACTCCCGTTTCTCCTGTCACTGTCCTCTTTAGCTGATATTTTTCCGTATCTTATCGACCCTATGAATAGTCCAGCACGCTTTCAAACACACACTTCTTCCTCTATTCCTTACTACTGTACACATACATGCATTTCACACACTACAAAATCTTTTCAAAATTTATATTTTATATATATATAAAAATTAGCATTGTCAGCTTCGGAGACGTTGATTTCAGCTCTCTTTTTGTTATAAAGGGGGTCATTTTTGCGGGCCCCCGCCCTTGGCCCCTCCTTTATACATAAAAATAAACTGGAGTAATCAGATCCCCTAGGTAGTATCACATAACCAAGCTGTAGCTATAGTGGAGAACTGTTTTCAAAGCTACAAAGCTCATGCAGGCCATTTGATTGGGAATTTTGCATGTGTAGTGAAATTAACATTTTTTCATATTTTCTTTTCTTATCTCTTGCGTTATCATCACTCTTTCTACTCATTTACTCTAATTTCTCTGTATTCCATAAACGATAACCCGTAGCGTGGCCGCCATTGAAATTTAGAACGAACAAAGCGAGGAAGGAGGGAAATTACAACGATTATCACTATTTTCTGATTTTTATTTATGTTGAAAAAACTTGAATGTTGAAACTTACAGTAATTATGAACCAATCTCGGTTTTGTCAAAAGCATCCTAATTTACTCTCTTTGTCCAAAATAAAAAAGGTACAGCTTAGCAGGGTAAGCATTTTAACAGTATGGTTCTTACACTTCATGTGTTTATGTTAGTGAACTATGAGCGGAAACGTCATTGTTTTTATGTGGTGTGTATGGGGCGGGTAGTTATGCGACAAACTCGTATAATGCGAATTATAAGAAATCAAGTTAGTTTGTGAGGAGGTTTGGTGCTACCACTCAAGGTGTAATTTATTGTGACGTACACTAACTATCACTAATTAGTAATCACCTTCCTCCCTTAAACGAAATCATCTGAGAAACTAAAAATAAAGTATCAAGTGACCTAAGTGCCAATTGATACTTCAATTATTGGAGCTCTCAAAGAAAATGAAGCAGAAAGATATATCAACGTATTGATATAATGGCTACATCCTCTTCAGGATAAATGAAGATGACGTACCGATTTTTGTGATAATTATATCAAGAGATCCCATTGTGTATAAGGAACAAAGTTACTGCAATAACCAGTCATAAAGCCACGTTGTTATCACGTTCTCCCTCATTTAAGTTTCACTGTATACAATTTCAAAGTTTATTTCTAAATATTAATTTTACAATAAAGGAGTCCATAATTTACAACTAAGCATTTCACGGTTCATTTTGAGGTCGTATTGAAGCCTCGTTATTGGGGAAAGGAATCTCTAACTAGCAGTATTGAAAGCTCTTTATTGAACCCTAAATGGTCTCGGAAGTCAAAATTGCACCGTTCTTCACGTCATTCCCAACGCCGCTGCATTCAATTTCTATAATTGAGGCTTTTGGGAAGACTCCAAAACGGCGATCCGTGAATTCAGTGTGTAACTTAATTGATTTTTACCTTTGTGTTGCATTTCTTATAAATGAATTTTTCTCGGCTAAAAGGCCTTTTAAAGGTACGAAAGCAGCAAGGTTATCATCACTTTTAGACACTTTCGACAAATTCAATATATGCTCATAAATTCAACCGGTTTGTGGAACTTTGTCTACCACAAAATCGCGCAATAAAAAGAATTCAGAACACACACACACACACACACACACACTAAATGAGAGATATAAACTGTAAGGTTTCACATAAACCTTAAAGTGAAATTACAAACTATTTCTGAAATGGCATTTTTATGTATATTTATAGTATTTTTATTTCATAATGTGCAAAGAACGTTATTGATATAACATTCTATCGAGTATTTTTATTAAGCAATTTAAAATGTACTTTCTTCCAAGTTATTTTGCAGATATAATGGCTTTCATATAAAGCAAATTTAAATGTGAATTTACAATTTTTAATGCCTTTTCATGAATATATATATATATATATATATATATATACAGGGCGTCCCAAAAAATGTATACACACTTTAACAGCTGATAGCTCAATTGATGTTTCTTTCTTTCCAAGTTAAACCCATTAGAATTAATAATGGCAGTCAGACTAAGCTTTGAACAAAGGAAATTCATTCTAAAATGCTACTGGAAGTGTGAAAACGCAGTTGAAGTGCAAAGACAGTTTAGGAGGGAGTTTCAAACAGATCCACCAACGCGACTTACCATCACTCGAATTAGAGATAAGTTTGAAGCCGATGGAACTGTTCAGAATGTCCACAAGAAGCGTTCCGGAAGACCACGGACATCGACAAGCCCCACAAAGCAAGAAAGAGTACTGGAAACGTATCACCAAAGTCCAAGAAAATCTGTGCGGCAAGCGAGTCGTGAGGTAGGATTTCAGAATCGTCTGTCCAACGCATTTTGAAGCGCTGTCAATGGAAAAGTTACATTCCAAGATTAGTCCATGCTATTAATGAAGATGATGATCCGGACCGAAGAGTGGAGTATTGCGAGTGGTACTTGGCACGATGTGGATGTAGATTGGACGAAGGGGTTTCGTAGAATACCCTCCGCGTTCACCAGACCTCACACCACTAGACTTTTTTTATGGGATACTTAAAAGACAAAGTCTACGCTATGAAACCTGCAACAGTCGCTGAATTGAGAGCAGCCATTGAACGAGAATGCACACAAATACCAAACGAAATGTTTCGTGATGTTTGCGATTCCATTGCTTCGCGTTATCAGCAGTGCCTGGACCAGAACGGACGTCAGTTTGAAAACAGGCGTTGACAAAACAATTAAATAATGTCTGTAAATTCTATTACATTTTGAAAATGAAATGTATTTTAATAAACACTGCCTTTATAATTATTTAAAGTGTGTATACATTTTTTTGGGACGTCCTGTATATATATATATATATATATATATATATATATATATATATCCTTTTGGGAAATTTAATGAAAAAGAGATCTGCTTTCTACTCAATTCTCATTCTGCCATCAAAGCCTGCTACATTTTGGGGATCAGGATCTTTGCTCAAGCACCTGTACAATCGGCTCCTGAGTGCAATTATTTCGCTGTGCTGGAGAGTCCTCAATTCCTTCAGCAGCTATTTAATTTATTTTGGTTCTCATGTTTTGGGCGTACAATATATTCCATTTTCGTTGATATGGCCTCATGTCCTGCTACGGCAGGGTTAAAGCAGAATCTCTTTCCTTTCATTCCAGTGAGTTTTTATACCGTTTCCAAAATTTGGAACACGTTATTCAAGCATTTTCCATATATATTATATATAATATATATATATATATATTATATATATATATATATATATATATATATATATATATTATATTATATATATATATATATTATATACACACACAGAGTGGCGCTCATAAGTATTCGTACAGAGAAATATTTCACAGTTATATTCGTCCTTATCTTTTGTACCATTTATAGAATAGTTATGAAAAATGTAGCCTTCGTTTGAAAAAATTTAACAAATAAAAGAAAAATAATTTAATTCCATCATATAATGTAAAACATCAAAGAATTTGAGGGAAATTAAAAAAAGAGTTAAAATGCAAATGTTTTCGTACATTTACTTATAAAATTATTTAATACTTTTGCTTGAATGACTTCAATGATTCGTGTGGATATTTTTCTATAAGGTTTCGATCTCACTCGGTAGAAATTTTAGTCGATTCTTTCAAAGAAAATTTTGGCAATTCATTCAGATTGAATGGTTTCTCTTGCTGAGAGCTTTTTTCAGATCAAACCTTAAATTTTCGATTAAATTGAGATTTGGGCTCTGACTGGGCCACTTGAGAAGCTTGAAATTCTTTTGTTGATGCCATTTCATGGTGGTCTTACTTTTCATTATCTTGTTGTGGTACTCAACTGTGACCTATTACCAACTCTCGAACTGAAGGTACTTCATGTTCTTCTAAAATTTTCTGATATTTCTTCGCATTCAAGATTTCATTGATGACAAGCTTTCCTGGATCAGAAGTACTGAAGCATTCCCAAAGAAGCAAACAACCACCACCATTAATCGGACGAAAGATTTTTTTTCCTCCAATGCACTATTTGATTTTCGCCAAACATACCTTTTGCTCGTTGTTCCCAAACAATTCAGTTTTGGTCTTGCGTCTCCAAAGAACTTTCTTCCAGAATGAAAATCTATCATTTTGATGATCCTTGGCGTACTTTAAACGATCTTCTTTGTACGCTTTTCGTAGCAGAGGTTTTTTTCGTGCAACTTTTCCATACAGCCCATTCTTTATCAATGTACGATGTACAGTAGAAGGATGTACATCGACCTCAGGGAATCTTAATGTTTGGCAAATATCACCTTCAGTCACTCTTGGATTTGCAGCAGCCATCCTTGCATTTGCAGCAGCCATTCTTGCAATCCGTTCAACTGTACGTTCTGAATGCGAGGTCGTTCACACCTTGGTAGCGTTTTGAGTGTTCCAAGGCCTTTCCATTTCTTTATAACTGCAGCAACCATCGTAAGTGGAATTCGAAATTCTTCTCCTATCTTCCTATAAATCCTTTTAGACTCGTGTGCAGCAATAACAGATTTCTTAAGATCTGTAGCTAGCTCTACCATGATGACCCATTGCTTACTAATGGCTTGTCCAGTCATCCGTCTTCCATGAAGATTTACAGAGAAAATTCTACAATTCAGAATTGTCAACAGTCTCAAGTGAATAAACAGCCAACCACTGCCAAAAACTTTAATTCTTCAAGCCGAAGGTGGACACACACACAGTATTAAATAATTTTGTAAATAAATGTATGAAAACTTTTCCACTTTAACTTGTTTTTATTTTCCTAAAATTCTTTGATGTTTTACATTATATGTTGGAGTTAAACTATTTTTTTTTTATTTGGTAAATTTTTATAAACGAACGGTAAATTTTTCATCTATCCTCTGCATGGTACAAAAGATAAGGACGAATAAAACTGAAATATTTCTCTGTACGAATACTTATGAGCGCCACTATATATATATATATATATATATATATAATATATATATATATATATATATATATAGAGAGAGAGGAGAGAGAGAGAGAGAGAGAGAGAGAGAGAGAGAGAGAGGTATGTGGTAAAAGCAAAATATGGTAACCCAAAATACTTGTATAGCTCAGCGAAAAGAAAAACAAAGACGCATGCCACTATCGCACCCTTAAGGAAAGAAAATAACGAGCTAACTGACGATCTAAAAGAATACAAAGGAATACAAAGGACACCAAATGGCACCAGACCGGCTGGTCCCTACAAGACGGTGTGTTCAAGGAGAAAGGATAAAATTTAAAGACAAGTGAAAATTTTAAAGCAAAGAGGAGAGAATCCGAGTGAAAATTCTACAATACTTTCATGCGCTAACAAATTCTTCTAACTGGGGGTTTAACCCTCTAACGCCGACTGGGTCGAATACGTACCGTTTCAAATACACGCATTTAGACTTAACCCTACAAAAACGTTCGGCGTTAAAGGGTTAAGGCAAGATAATCATCTACTGTAGTCTCATTTTAAAGAATTCGACCGATTACTTTGAACTACGGTGGTTGACAATCCATTCCACAAATTTACTATGTGATTGAAGAAGAAATGCTTAGCTTCATTAGAATTAAAATGTTTACCCACTAATTTCAGTCCATGACTGCAAGTTCTATCTGCATTTCTGAAGGCGAAATACTTCTGGGTGTTGACGTTATCAAAACCTTTAATCAGTTTGAACACCTGGATTAAATCTCGAATACACTTTTATACAAGTGAGAATAAATTTACCGTTTCTAAACGGGCAGCGTAGGATTTGTTTCTAAGTCTAGAAATAATCTTTGTAGCAGCCCGTCGTTGCACTTTCTCCATTCTGTCTATGCCCTGCCTTAAATATGGAGACCAGAACTGAACGTAGTATTCTGGGTGGGGGGACGTGCTAAGGAATTAAATAATTATATAACTGTTTTCTCCGACTTAAATTACAAATGATCTACCATTAAATCCTTTGATTCTTTTTGCTTTTCTACAAAATCGGCTTAAGATTGACAGCAACAATAACACCTAAATCTTTCTCTTCCATAACGTAAGTTAGTCTTGTCGCGCATAAAATACTTTTCTTTAACGTTGTTTCTACCGATATGCAACGTTTTACATCTATCTATATTGACGTTCATTTTCTAATTTTCTGCCCATTCGCGTAACTTATTAATATCTCCTTGAATCTGCAAACGTCCTCCCACTGATTATGTTCGTCCACGCTATTTTGGTATCATCCACAAATTTTGAAATTATACTGTTAATTCCTATGTTGATGTCAGTGATACAAATAATCCCTGAGGCACGCCGCTAGACACACTGCTCCAGTTAGACTCTTTGTCATTAATGATTACCTTTTGTTTACGTCCGCTCAGCCAACCTTCGATCCATTTAAGAATATTACCATAAATTACGTGAGACTGAAGCTTAGCTAATAATCTTCTGTGGTGTGGCACTTTATCAAACGCCTTTTGAAAATCGAAATATATAACAAAGTTGAGCAAATTAGTAAGGCAAGAACGATTACGTGGAAAAAGGGAAAAAAGCAAAAAAGGAAAATTTTAATCTCTCAAAGGGGGGGGGAGTGATAAAGGTGATAAGGGGTGAAGGGTAAGAAGATAAAGGCAAAAACGTGTGACGTCATTCTATGAAATTTAGCAACAACCATTTTAAAAGAGAGAATTTTTTTATGCAGGAAGGAGGGGCCAAGGGCAAATGCCCGAAAAAGCGCCCCTCCCATAGAAAAAGAAGAGAGCCAAAATCAAGGTCCGGGGTTTTCGAGATGTCTAGACACTCTGCGTTTGAAAGATGGGAGGTCATAGACAGGAGGAAAGATGAGTTGAGAAAGTTTGTTCCAGAGTTGACAGGTTGAGTAGATGAAAGACTGAAAATACCGATTAACCTTTGCATTAGAGAGTTGGACAGAAAAGGAATGAGAAAGTGTAGAAAGTCTGGTACTGCGTGTTCTCCTTAAAGGAGGAGGCATGCAGTTAGAGAGTTCAGAAGAGCAATGTCCGTTGTGATAGCGATAGTAAAGAGAGAATGAGGCAACATTGCGACGAAGAGAAGGAGATTGAAGACAATCAGTAGGAGGCGGGGAATTGATGAGATGAAAAGCCTTTGAGTCCACCCGGTTAAGTACGGCTGTGTGGGTTAAACCACCCCACACATGAGAAGCATACTCCATACAGGGAGGAACAAGACCCCTGTACAGAGACAGCAACTGAGTGGAATCTTTTTCCATGTCTCATATACCCTGTGAGCAGTCAGGCATGCTCTCAAACACACGTTTCTCCCTTTATTCCTCACTACACATACATGCATCTTACACACTACACAATCTTTTCAAAATTGAACCTGGAGATCTTGTTTTTTGGCTCTTTCCTTCTTTTGTGGAGAGGTTACTTTTGAGGGCGTTGCCCTTGACCCCTTTCTTCCTACATAAAAAAAAGAAGTCACCGCGGAGGCGGTACAGCACACCTAACCTCCGAGAAGCTGTTTTAGAAAGAGAGTATATGTGACCTTGCCAGGAAAGATCATGAGAAAAGGAAACGCCAAGAATGTTAAGAGAAGAGGAAGGATTGAGTTGTGTGTTGTTGAAGGTAAGGAGATAGTCGTGTGGAAGATTGTGACGAGTAGACGGATGGAGGAATTGAGTTTTTGAGGCAGTGAAAGCCACAAGTTTTTCTCTGCCCCACTCAGAGGTAACAGAAAGATCAGAGGTCAGGTTCTCCATAGCCGTACTACGCGAATCATGGAGTGACTGTTGAGAGGGACGCCTTGTGAAGCGGGTGGAGAAGTGAAGAGTGGAATGATCGGCATAGGAGTGAATAGGACAGGAAGTGTGAATTAAAAGATCATTAATAAACAAAAGGAAAAGAGTGGGTGACAGGACAGAACCCTGAGGAACACCACTGTTAATAGTTTTAGGAGAAGAACAGTGGCCATCTACAACTGCAGCTATAGATTGGCCAGAATTGGAAAGGCGAGAAATCAAAGCAATTGGACCATAGTTGGAGGGTTGAGAATGGTCACCCTTCTTTGGGACAGGCTAAATGAAAGCGAACGTCCAGCAGGAAGAAAAAGTACAGATAAGAGACAAAGACGAAAGAGTTTGCCAGGCAGGATGTCAGGACCATACGCCTTCCTCGAGTTGAGCCCAGATAGAGCAGAAAAAACATCTTTAGAAAAGATTCTCATTTCAGACATAGTAAAGTCAGAGTGGGGGAGGAGATGGAGGAACAGCACCGGAATCGACCATGGTTGAATTGTAAGCGAAAGTTTGAGCGAAGAGTTCAGTTTTGTCAGGAGAAGAGACAGCAACTGTGCCATCGGAATGGAAAAGAGGAGGGAAAGAAGAGGAAGTAAAGTTGTTGAAGAGATTTGGTACCATTTATTAAAAAATGATTTGTGGTAAATATAATGTAAATCAAACAATATTTAAAGGTCGCTCAAACCACTTGAATTTTCTGACTATCCGCTCAACAGAGAACTGCGTAATTTCTTTGTTGCATGAAAATTAAATAAGGCTCAAAGCACTTTATAAGATTTTATTCCATCATAAAAATAAAATACATTATATTCATAACGTAGTTATAGTTTTTGATTCAACTGAAAGTATACTAAATACAGAAAATCGGCAATTGGCTTCTTTTTTTTTCTAACGCACAAATATATGACATTTACAAAATAATTATTGCGTTTCCTTCAATTAAAAATATGTGCATGCAAAAAAATGGCAAATGGCACATTATTTTACATTTCAAAACAAAATAGATGACATTTACAACATAAATCAAGCTTTTGCTTCAACAAAAAATTATATAAGCAAGACAATAGCAAATGGTTATATTTGATTGAGCAATCTTTTCAAAAGTTTGGGGAAACGCCTCCGGTGGTATTGCTTCTGTTCTTCGTTGCAGGTCGTTGATTCATTGAATGTCATCAACGCGACACTACGCTTAGCAAAGTCATTCATAAGTCGAATGCCATGTACAACGTCTCGGGCATTCTTCCACAATTCGTCCTCGACCCAAACAGAGGGATCTTTTTCAGTGAAGGTCATTGGGATATCCAGAATGGTGAATAATTAATCTCTTCGTATTCGAAGTAACAAAGTTCTGCATTTCAAGAATCTTGTTAAGGCCCCTGACATTTAAAATGACCCTCTTGGGTATATCAGACGATCCCTCCTCGTCTGAGGCTTTTACCATCTCACTTTTCTCATCGATGGAATTCAGGGAATCGAAAAAGGCAAAACCTACCAGTTCTTCGCTTAAATACCAAAGATGGCGAGACAGGGCCTTTGTAGCAGCATGTGAAGCCAAATCATCAATATCTCGGAACCTTATAATCCTCCTGATAGGCTCAATATCATTTCTAGAGGCCTCAATTGCATTTGATGCTGTAAACCAGGACTGGATACAGACCATCAAACCGAAAAGGACGAAACGGCGAAGTGGAGAACTCAAGGCTGCCAGATGCTAATGCCACGAGGTGGGGTCTCGCCAAGAATGATTAGAGCGATCTCAAGTAACTCCCTGTAATCATCTCGTGCATGGTTTTCCTTCAGTTGTCTCCTTAATGGGTTCCACATATCGCTTCAAATCATTCTTATCCGCAAGGGCACGAACGCATCCGTGATCGAAGGTACAAAATTGATCCATGAACCTCTTGAAGAGGGGTATTTCAAGCCCTGAAGACTTTGAGGGCATGGTTTCTGAAAAGACATTTTCTAACACCACTTCAAGTATATGATGCCGACAAGCATCATGACGAAGAGAGCGACCAAACTTCTGTTCGAGTCGAATACACGTTCCACTCCATCTTCCATTATTGCTAGCAGTGGTATCAAATGACGTAATCTTGATTTGATCTTCTATGTACCAACCTTGGAGGCACTGCATGACTGTATTTGCTTGAGATTCTCCAGTTCCTGACAATAGTTTAAGGACACCAAGGAGATTATCCACGCCAGTTTCCGACACCAGCACTGAGAGACGGTCCACTTTGTCCTGAGATCCCGTTGTGTCAGGTAGGATTTTGCCATCCCAATCAACGGTCAAAAGTACATTAACTTGGAAGTCTTTTCGAATCTCCGTTGCAATATCTGCACGTAATCGGATACGAGAACTTCTAATGGAGGGCCAGCTGAGGGCCAGCTCCTTGACATTGTGACCGAGGGATGATGCAAATGTGGGGAGAACGAAAGCAGCACTTCGGTTTGTCGTCTTGGTTCGATCGAGGGCAGCAACAGTTGCTCGATCCAGTACCTGCACTGAACGACGGCTGCATTATCTCTGTTTTGGAGGTGGAGGCACAACTTCATCTCTATCACTTGATGAAACGGATGACTTCAGCAGGACTGCTTTGGCTTGAAGTTGGCTGGCTTCTTTTTCCATTTTTGACTTCTTTCGAAATAACGTTGTTCTCTCTCTTCACGCCGGCTCTCTATCCTGGTAAGTAATGCGTCAACGCGACCCATGCGGCCTTGTCGGTTCTGCTGCTGGAGCTCCAGAAAATCCCGGTCCTCCTGTATTGTTATTAGGTCCATGGCGTTGGCATGGGCGACATCGAACAGTTTTAAAGACTTATCTTTGAAATCAGCCTCGTTGCGCTCCTGAGTTTTGATCATTCACTTTGAGTTTTTCTTAAGCGCTTCCCACGCCTTGAAGAGCTTGTCAAGTTTAGCGAGTTGCATTGTACTTTTGGGTCATGGGAATTCTGGCTGTGATCCAGAAGGAGGCTACTTCTGTAATAACAGCTTTTTCTGCCTCCTTTGCTGTCTTCCTTTCTTCGAGGTGAAGGTGTAAGAGTCGATGCATTACTTTGTCTTGAGAGGGAAGCTTGTTCCCGGACAAAGGGTTCTTCATAGGCTGCTCCAGTAAATATAACACTATATAACAAAATTTTGGAAAATTTGTGTTTATCTTTTTTTTTGTTTCTTTATGTTTTTCGGTGCGCTGAATTCAAAAATCACATTAGTTTTCTCGTGAAAACCATAATCTATTTTTTTGTACCTAGTGGCTTATCAGAGAGCAAAATCACAAAGAAAAGGAAAGGAAAAAAAATATATTTCATATTCAAAGATATATAATGTACATATAATGTATATAATATATATAATGTGTATATATAATGCGTATATAATGTGTATATATATTGAGGTTTGGATATCTTGGTGAAAACGTTCATCAAGTTCTTCACCTACGTCACCCAAATTTGGTCTGAAGAATTCTAAATGTGAGTCCAGATAGTGTAACTTCAGGGACATTCTACAACCTAACCTTTGAAAGTGTTTGAGTAGATTTTCTACTAGCTCTCTGTAGTTGTCGTTCTTCTTGTTACCTAAAAATCCATGGACTACAAGCCGAAATGACTGCCAAGCATTTTTGTCAAGAGCTGTCATTTTTTCTTCTAACTCTTTAGATGCTAACATGCGTCTGATTTGAGGTCTAACAAATATGCATCCCTTGATTTTAGCTTCAGAAAGTTTGGGAAACATTGAACGTATATGATAAAGAGCATCACTTTCAACATCCAAAGCTTTGATGAATTGCTTAATGAGACCAAGCTTGATATGCAGCGGGGGTAGCAAAATTTTGTCTGTTGGAACAAGGGCTTCGTTAAGAATATTGTGCTGGTCTGGATTAAGCTCATTTCTCACGAACCATTCCTTTCTGACAAAGTGCTCACCATCTGCTCTGTTGTTCCAAAGGCAGAGGAAACACGAATATTTAATGTAACCGCCCTGTAGTCCAAGCAGGAATCCTAGCATTTTGAAGTCTCCACATATATCCCAGCTATGTTCACTGTAGTTTATTTTGTCTAGCAACTGCTTTACATTTTCATATTCTTCCTTCAATTGAACCGAATAAGCCACAGGAATAGATGGGAACATGTTTCTGTTATGTAGTAGGACGCCTTTTAAACTTCAAGTTGAACTGTCAATAAACAAACGCCAATCAGCAGGGCTGTATTAAATTCCTATCTCAGCAAAACGGCCATTCACATAACAGCAGTAGCAAAGCGAGCTCGATGTATAACAGGAGTGGAAGGAAGCGTATCGAAAATGCCTAGTCCTGTAGAAAGAGATCTTGACACTTGGGTCCAAAAGATTCCACTCTTTAAGGCGGGACGTCATAATTTCTGCATTGGTTTTCGTAAGGTTCATATCCCTGACTAGGTTGTCTATGTCTTTTTGGTTGGAGAAATGGGGTGACGTATTGGAGCTTTCCTCGAAGTCAGCATCTTCATCTTCATCGGAGGACATTAAAGGCGTTTCTTCTATTTCCTCCATGGTGGGCGGGCATGGAACGGGTAAATCTTCATTATGGGGGACTGGGGCAATAGAAGATGGGATATTTGGATATAGGACATTTTTTCGACCTCTACCTCTCTTGTAGAGTGAAATGTCTACCATGCAGAAGTAGCAATTATCATGGTGATTGGTTTGCTCCCTCCAAATGGGAGGAATAGCAAATGGCATGCCTTTTCTGGTACCTCGCAGCCATTCTTCTAATGTGGAACGGCAGCTTCCACAGCAAAAGTGAGGTGCCCATGATTTATCTTGATCGCCCATGGGCATGCCAAAGTAAGCGTGATATGCTGTATAAAACTTTGTTCCTGTGTCAATTTTGTGCTTTACTTGCTTTGGATTGACGTAACGGCCGCAAACATAACAAAATGAATCTGCAGAGTGTCTGCAGGGCCTATTGGTAGCCATCACCATATAATTCTAATTCAAATATCTGAAAAATACAAAAAACATTTTATAAACAGATATAAGAAACCAAATGTATACAAATATTTAATAATGGGCCTTAACCAATAAAAACATTACGAATAAACCCCAGTTTTGGGGATATTTTGAATTTTGTACTTGAAATTTCTTTTGCTACCTCAGAAAAATGCCTTGAAAATGGTGAAAAAGAAAGATTTCTAAATTTGACCATATCATAAAAACTATAGTATTCCGAGCATAACCGATGCCAAATCTGTAATCAGCGTGGCCGAAACATATAGAAAAGATCGAAAAATCAACATAAACAAAAAATTGTTGCACAGTGTAATTCGTCTTTTTGGCGGGTTGGTGTAGACTGTAGATAGTTTAGTGTCCATATTTTCTGAAAAAATAATAATAATGCATATCAGAAAGTGATAAGAACGTATGTGATATTCATAATTTTTTGGTCTATTTTAGGAAAATCCTACGTTGTTCAGCGACCTCTAAATATTATTTGATTTAACTGAAATTTTATATCTCGGGTTATCTCTACAGAGAAAAATGCAGAGGCAAGATCTGTAAAATTTAGATTTTTTATTTTCGCAACCACCCTAATATATATATATATATATATATATATGTTAAACACAGAACGTGCATGGAACAAGGAACTCTTCTGGGAAAATTAAATCCACTATAGTCCGAATAAGTAATGGTAACTGACAAATACCATAGTTTTTCTTTTTCATGATTTTAGCCCGACGTGGGCAACGGCTCTCTCGCAAAGAGATCCCATAAATATAGCTTCCCTCACCAGCTATCTGCAAAGCAGACAGGATCCAGCTTTGGGACATGGATCTAGGGTTTAAAGCAAGCCTAGATCCCTACATTCAGAACCTCTATATAAGTAAAAGACTCGTTGCATTCACGTCGGGTTGAATAAATCAAAGAAAAAGGGGGTAACTATTGTATTTTTAGCCAAAAAAAAAAAAAAAAAAAAAACTTAAACCTCAACCGGGACATTGAGCGTTTAAGTTTTGGTTTTTTTTTTTTTTTTGGCTAAAAATACAATAGTTACCCCCTTTTCTTTGATTTATTCAACCCGACGTGAATGCAACGAGTCTTTTACTTATATAGAGGTTCTGAATGTAGGGATCTAGGCTTGCTTTAAACCCTAGATCCATGTCCCAAAGCTGGATCCTGTCTGCTTTGCAGATAGCTGGTGAGGGAAGCTATATTTATGGGATCTCTGCGAGAGACCCGTTGCCCACGTCGGGCTAAAATCATGAAAAAGAAAAACTATGGTATTTGTCAGTTACCATTACTTATTCGGACTATAGTGGATTTAATTTTCCCAGAAGAGTTCCTTGTTCCATGCACGTTCTGTGTTTAACATATAATTGTCTCAGGGAACCATTCTGAATTTGTGTATATATAGGGTGGGGCACGGGAACCAAGTGTTTTTGGAATAATCAGGAAAATGATATTTATTTTTGTAAAGAAAATATATTGGTAGAACAACATTCGTAAGAACATAGCATTTCATGTCATAATAATCATGTACCGAAAATTATATCTGGCATATGATGTCCTTGGCCGTCGACGCATTGTTGAAGGCGTTTACGAAAATTGGCCTCCACTCTTCCCAGCAGGTCTCTGTTGATTTGGATGATTTGTTGACGGATCGCTTCCTTCAATGCATCTAATGTACGGGGCTTGTCCTCGTAGACACGTGACTGAGGTACCCCCATAGAAAGAAGTCACATGTGGACAAGTCAGGGGACCGAGGGGGCCATGCAATGTCACCAAATCTCGAAATGAGATGGTTGGGAAACAGGGGGCGAAGAACAGCCATTGACGCTCTGGCGGTGTGTGGCGTGGCCCCATCTTGCTGAAACCACAAATGTCGACGAGCAATACGCCTTCTTCGTAACTCAGGGATGAAAAAGGTGTTCACCATCTCAATGTAACGCCCAGATGTTATGGTAACGGTAACCCCATTTTGTTCGAAGAAATAGGGACCGATGACGCCAAACTTTCCCACCGCGCACCAAACTGTAACCTTAGGGCTATGCAGCGGTTTTTCATGGAGTTGTCGCGGATTTTCAGCAGCCCAATACCGACAGTTTTGATTGTTGACGGCCCCATTAAGGTGGAAATGGGCTTCATCACTCATTACCACCATCATGTTTTCATTCTGCTCATAAAGTGCAAGCATTTCCTGTGCAAAATTCAGTCGTTGGGGGCAATCGTTTACATTCAATTCCTGCACCATCGCTAACTTGTATGGGTGAAAATGTAATTCTTCATGCAAAATCCGTCTAACAGTACGATTGCTGATTCCGAGTGCAGCTGAATGTCTCCGAGCAGAGCGGCCTGGGCTTTGCAACATCGCTTGTCTGACCCTTTCAACGTTCTCTGGAGTACGCACAGTGCGTTGCGGCCCCTTCGGTTTTGTTTTCATTATTGAGCCTCCTGTTCGAAGATTGTTAACCCAACGTAAGATTGTGTCACGAGCGGGAACAGAGTCATTTCGATGAATGTTGAATCTGCGGCGAAACGCACGCTGAACTGCTGTCACTGACTCGCCACTCCTAACAAAATGATCATACGCGAACATGCGGTGTTCTAACGTCCACTGCTCCATGATGGCACCTGAAAGATAAAGGTGAGTGTTAGTTAAAGTTAAATGCTATGAACCCAGGAATGGAATGCTACCTACCGCACGCCCCTCCCATTCCTAATTCTCTCTCTCTCTCTCTCTCTCTCTCTCTCTCTCTCTCTCTCACGCTGAACATATATTATTATCCCGTTGGAAGACGGTCAATGGTGATTATTATTATTATTATATCCACATTCTCTCCCTAAGCAGCTACTACCGAGTAGTAAGAGACAAGCATCGAAAGAGTGGGCCCAGGACTGCCCGAAAATACAATTTGGTCACAAATGCTCGAAACTTTCCTGCACTCAACTCGCTGCGATTTCGGTTCCGTCTCTCTCTGTCTCTCTCTTGTCGGTGATCGATAACCTTATTCGGGTCAACTAAAGGACACTGGTGGAATCTGGATTCAAATTAGTTGCTTCCAAATCGAGCCTAACGTAACTGTTGCTTTCAGTAGTGATGAACCACGTACAAAAGCCTCGTAAGTACTTTGAAACCCTATTTTCTTGACATTGTTGCTGCAAGCTGCTTGTAACCTGAAATGGCCGTATAGGCAGAATGGTGCTCTATGTAAAAATATGTTTAACTCTTCATACTCAGAATAGAGAAGTTGTAAGATAGTTCACAAGGGATGTCAGTGAAATGGGAGAAATGCCAAAGGTAGTCGAGAAATCACCTAAAATGGAGATTTCAGCGAAAGGAGAGTCGGGGTGGAATGTATTCCATTTTGGAAGTGAGGTAGTCAATAAGTTTTGGATAATCAGTAAAATTAGGAGAAAGGTAGACAGCGCAAAGGTATTTCCTTCGAGACTTGCATGTAAGCCGTAGCTAGAGTGTATAGAATTCGGAGGATTCAAGTTAGGGAATACGAGAGCAAGTAAGGTCATTACGGACATATAAGCAATATCCACCTTTGGAATGAAATTGAGTATGAAAAAGTACTAGGGTATTTTCTAATGCAAGGATTTGCTGTCAGTCGTCTCAGATACCTGAGTTTCAGTAAGGAGAAGGTGAGGTTTAGAGGAAAACTAGCGTTTAATAGGTTGAAAATTTGAGGAAAGGCAAGAATATTGTAGATGTTTATAAAAAGCGAGTCAAACAGCTGCTCAGGAAATCTCGAATATTGCATCGTCTTGCTAGAACATTTGATGCACGTTGCTGGTGGTAGATTTCTTACTCCCTCAAAAGCTTGTAAATATCTTAATTTCTCTTCGATTTGGCTCTTCCCAGGACGCATGAATGATCCCTCCAGGAGCGCAAGTTATAATGTTAAAACTTACACTATATATATATATATATATTATATATATATATATATATTATATATAATATACCAGCGCACCAAAACGAGCTTCAAATGAAATACGAATACGTCTCAAATTTGTCGTTTTCTGTGACGCCTTACTTCGTACATTCGTAAAAGTTTCTTTCCACTAACTGTATATTATGGAAAACTGCATGATCCTTTCTAGAGTATTCGATGCACGTTGCTGTTGATTCGTTTTAGAACGTATATTAACGTTTTACTGGATGGAATTTCTAAGTATTTATTCAACTGAGCTATTTAAGGTTTGTGAATTTTGTTACGAACTGTCAAAAGAATTTGAAAATTTTGGGATTTCAATAAGATCCGGCCCAGAGTACGGGCCTTGCACACTCGGCCCATGCCTAGGCTTACACAGTGTTTATAAATAGCTTCTAATTATTCCAGTTTACATTGGTTCGGTTTTGTATTTTATTAAGTATATAAATTTTATATTACTAATACACCTGTAATCTGTAATATTTTGACACCAGACGATTCTCTTTTCCCGAATTGCAGGAAAATAATAATTAAAAGGATTTAGATCTGAGCTTCCATCATATTAGTGAGTAATAGTGACCTTTTCTTACATAATTTTTAGATAAAGAAAAACGATGGAAATCACTTCACAACTTCAAAGTAAGGATTTTAAGTATTTTCACCGACATATATCAAATTTATTCTAATTTATCTATATATACAAATTATTCATTCAACACTTCACATTTCTTACGTTGGAAAGGTGGGCAGATAAATAATTGCTCTTTTGAAATTCATTTGAAGTAGGTTGATGAGAGCAACAATAAAATTTCCTGAAATATACTTGAAAATAAATAAATTAATTAAGTGCGTTATAAGCATCAAAACTTACCACACACACACACACACACACACACACACACACACACACACACACACACACATATATATATATATATATATATATATATATATATATATTAGCTGTTATGCCCAGCACTTGCTTGAGGTGGGCTGACTGTATTAAATTTTAATTATTCACATCGTTTTTTATTTTTCGTCGTATTACTCCTTAGATTAAAAATATTATACACGTACCTAGCGTTGAATTATTTATAATAATAATAACAATTACTATTATAATTCAGCAAATGTGTGTCTGTGTGTCTGTCTGTCTGTCCGCAGAAAAAACTTTTACGTTTCTGAACCGATTTCGACCAAACTTCGTATGGTGGATGGGGGTGATGAGTAATGAACGAAAATATATATGTGACCAGCCCTCCCCCCACCAATTACTGGGCCCGAAGGCCCCAGCACCGCGATAGAACGATAGAAAAGAACGCAGCCATGTAAATCTTGAGCTTCACATTGTGTCAAGATTTGCAAAGCTTAAGATTTTCATGATTATAGTTTTATTGACCAAATAATTGAACCCCCATTAATTAGGCTCCCCAATTACTGTCGGTTCAATTATATGGTCAATAAAACTATAGAAAAGAATGCAATCATGAAAATCTTGAGCTTCACATTGTATCCCGTAATAATAATAATAAAAAAGAAAATTTGTTGCTACAGTTTTCAAAGACCCCAGCACCGCCGCGCCGTCTAGCGGGTATGCTATGTAACGGATTAACGGATTATAATTCTATGCATCGGCATATTTACGTAAAAAAAACTAGTCTGTAAGACGGGCGGGCGGGTATGCTAATACTAATTCACTGTCTGTCCGTTTGCCCCTTCTGTCTGTCTATCCATTTGTCTGTCTCCTGATCCTGCGATAACTTTTTTCAGATGAAACAGCACACACGCACTTTACACCAAATAATAGAGGACGTCACCACTAATAATTTGATATAAACTTTGAAAATATTCGTTCAACAAAAAATGTTTACGACAAAGTTTGTGTTCAAAATGTTGTTCAGCTGAGAAAGTAATTTCTATGCGTGACGCTGGCGGAGCTTATTCGCTGAGAGTTCCGAGCTCCACCCAGCGTCGGCAGCACGCAGAAACAAAAGTTTCGGCGATTTTACAATCTGTGTTCGCTGGGATGGAAAATAATAAATAATTCTATGCATCTAGTCCAGTGGTTCCCAACCTTTTTTAGGCGACGGCCCACTAATGCTGATTTGAATAACCCATTGCCCATTTTCCATGTTGCTAAGCTGGTACCATGTTTACATAAGGTTTAATAAGTACATTTTTGGGTTAATATTCGTTTTAACGTCCCTTTCGTTTTCAATAGAAAGGGTTAATTTTCTGCTATTTTCAACCAAAACAAGGGTGCTACTATAGTGTGATTCCTACCTCGATTCGGCGGTCTACCTTTTAATTATAGGTTCTTACCTTGTTTACTAATTGCTTGTTTACATTCCAATGTCCATCGCCCTTGACGATTGGTTAGGTTTAGTCATGATATTTTCGTTAGTTTTAACGAAAATATCGTGACTAAACCTAACCAATCGTAAGTAGACCACATACTATAGTAGCACCGAAACTATTTTTTAAATAAATAAAATTGAATAATAAATAGCATTTTATATTTATTATATTTTCATTTATACCTTGGATAGGAATCACACTCTACAGTACTGTAGTTTCGAACCAAAACGGGTAGGAATCACCCTATAGTATCGAAGTCACCGGTAGGAATCACGCTATGTCGCTATAGTAGCACCAAAACAAGAAAACTTTATTCTATACTAATTTTAGCGGAAATTCCTATTTATCGAGATATTTACTTTCGAAATGATTACACTTTGGCTCCATTATTCACTAAAAACTATCTCGTCCCGTGTGTATGTAGTCATGTTATTATCATTAGCCAATCAGCGGCTGCCCTATTGTCACGTGACATCCCCGCGCATGTTCGGCGCTGAAATTTGAATTCAACAGTTGTTTCAGAATGGCTGTGTGTAGTGCGCGCTTTAAGTCCGAGTGGGACGTTATTAAACAAGTTTTGAGGGACGATAGCGCTGCTGTCGCTATATTTCGAGCTCACGGCGTGCTCAAGACCTCTCTTACGTGTCCTCAGTGTGGTAATGAACTTAATTAATTAATGTAAGTGCACTGATAATATTTCCAACTACTTACCTTTCTAGGTCCCGAATTCATTATGGGTTACCCATGCCCGATTAGGTTAATTGAATGCCCGGTTAAGTCAACTGTATGCCCTTGACAATTGGTTAGGTCAAGTTGTGTTATTTTCGTTAGTTTTAACTGTACGCTCTTGACGATTGGTTAAGTTAGGTTAGGTTACTTTTGCCGTGAATATTACTGACGAAAATAGGTTTTTCTGGTGTATTTCATGCGGTAAAGATTCGTTTTAACTGCCCCCTCGTTTTTGACACGAAAATTGGTGCTTTCCTGTTAACGGGAATACCCAACCGCCCGCCACCAAACTGTTTATGTATTTTTGCTTTTGTCATTTTCGTTTAAACTAACGAAAATATCACAACTTAACCTAACCAATCATCAAGGGCGTACAGTTGACCTAACCTGGCATTGAATTGACCTAACCGGGCATTGAATTAACCTAACAGGTTAATATAAGGGAAAATGCCCGGTTAGGTCAACTGAATGCCCAGTTAGGTTAATTGAATGCCCGGTTTAGTCAACTGTACGCCTTTGATAATTATAATTGGTTAGGTTAAGTTGTGATATTTTCGTTAGTTTAAGCGAAAATGACGAGAGCAAAAATACATCATAAACAGTTTGGTAGTCCCGATAATACTAAGTACCAAATTTATTAATCATTTAAATGAAAATAGTTAATATGTAAGCGATAATCAGTTAGTAGGGGGCCAAAATGTGTTTGTCATCTAAAATCGCAGAAAAGACGTCGCTCCTTTCGGTATATTGTCGTCACATGAATTCCGCAAGATACGAGTCCAGATGATGGCGGGCGGTTGGGTATTCCCGTTAACAGGAAAGCGCCCGAAATTTTTTTTGGTGTGTTTCTGTGTTTTCTTCAAATCTTACCTTCATTTTCCGGTAAAAATCGTCATTTTTGGAGGATATGTCAGATCGTCATTTCCTCAAAAATGGTGATTTTCCCGAGGAAATGAAGGTCAGATTTGAACAAAACACACCAAAATACACCAGAAAAATATGTTTTCGTGTCAAAAACGAGGGGGCAGTTAAAACGAATCTTTACCCATTTTTGTTATTAACATTTATTAACATAGTGCTAAAAGACAAGCAAGTGGGCCATGACCCACCGGTTGAGAACCATTGATCTAGTCAGACCACGCTTGTACAAAATTTAATGCTCTTTTGCGAAATCGAGGAAAAGCAAGTCAGTCCATAAATTTACAAAGATACCACATCCTAGTGGTGGACCGGATATCCGCATCCGCATCTGCGGATATCCGAATCATTTTTAACATACGCACTTCTGACTGCGGACATTATGCGGATATTACCTCTAATAAATTATGGAATTTACAATTAAATTAGCTTATAAAGTAGCTTATAAGGCCCAGTCATGCACATTTCATGTAAAGTATTAATTAATTATATATTAATGAACAAACAAATATATAAACCCTCAAAATATAAATACCTGATAACACAGAAAATTGAATGAAATTTGTTTCATTGAATTTTCTGTGGCTGAAACTCTTGAGAAAGTTATTTTTTTTATCATAATGAAAACATTAATATTAATTCTTATGCATTGCATGCCATAATAGTAATATCACAAAATTTGAAAAATTGTCATATATTCATAATTCTATATTATATTGATAGATTAACTAAATATCCGCATCCGCATCCGCGGATATTGAAAAACTGACATCCAGTTCACCACTACCACATCCATAAAAATTTTGAGCTTCACATCCAAGCCAGTGAGACCAACTTTGTAAAGCTGCACTCAAAATACAAGTGGTTCTCGAGGTTGAAGTAAATGCTATGTTCTCACTGGTTTAAAAATTTATGTTCAAAAAGTAAGATAAACCCTAATTTTGTGCAAAATTTCTATTTAAAACAAAAAGGCGTTGCCAACAAAAATCAAGTACGTTCTTGAAAACTGAGTCCTGCAAAAGCGCAAATCTTTTTGTGTGCAAAATAAACCTTAAAAAGAACGATAAGAATAACAAAAAACATTTTGCGTTAAAAATCCTATACTATACCAATAAAAAAAATATTTGAAAAAGTGGAAAAAAAAAATTTCAAAAATGAAAACGTTAAAAAAAAAAAAGTTGTACATTGTCCAGAAGTTTCATGGTTGCGTTCTTTTCCATAGTTTTATTGATCGAATAATTGACTCGCCAGTAATTGGGGCGGCGCAGGCACCCCGCAATGTTGATCAATTGTTGCAAGGTGCCAGCCCCCTTCCCCCTGGGGGGTAATGGGGGAAGGGGTGGGGCAATTCAATTTTTTGCTTTTTGGGGGCGGCACCCTCACTCCGTTATCTTATTGCCCTTCCCCTTATCATTCCCCACCCCCACTTGAAAGATTAAAACCTTGTTTTTTTCTCCTTTTCCTCTCTTTTTCCCCTTTTTCACTCACCCCCTTTCTCTTCACTGGTACTCCTTACCCCTCCACATTTTTTGCTTGCATACTATAAGGTGGGCAAAAAGTTCCCCTCGCTCAAAATTAGATAGTGTACATGAAAGAAGGAATTTATTGTATATTGACATTTTTAACATTTAATTTAATTTTTAATTTAACAAAAAATTACTAAAATGCAAAAATTTAGATATGTCAATATTTTGAGGGGTGCCCAGGCTCTTTGCCTACCCTGTACTAGGTGCTAATACCATCTGATCTGTAGTTATTTCTGATCGCTTATTAAATTTCCTCTAGTATCTGATGTTGGCCCAATGGTCTTCCTAATTGGATTATCATTGTTCGTTAACATATATATAAAATTTCTTGGGTTCCTGTTTGCAGGATTCTGCAAAGAGCAAAGATCTAATTTTGACGCTTTGCTTTTTTTCCTTCTCTTTTAACACGCATTCTCAACAGAACTTACTCATTAAAATTTGGCTGGAAGTTTTCGCGCTTCTGCCTTTTACAGACAATACTCCGATCTCTAATAAGTCGAATTATTTCATAATTTAACCACGGTGGCTTATTAATTATTAAGGTTTACTTTCTTATCCTTTTTCCGCACGCATTTTGCGTTAAGCGACATTGGGTCGGATAGTAGTTGGATAGGAGACCGTCAGACCGTCCAATACGTCCAGACTATATAGTAACCCGTGGTTCAGATTCTACGTAAAGCTGTAGGTCCCCTCTGTCATATGACCTTAGATGTTGCGAAAAAGATTAAACATCCCTCATCATTACACTAAAACTATCATACATATTAACTACGTTTCCCGCGTGTCTCAACTGGCATTCCAGTTCATTTGACGAAGTAGATTGACTAAACTCAGGGACTTTTAAGCAATTTGTTGCCGCATTCACCTTACGATTTATTCTAAATCGTAAAAATTTACGGTTGAAATTCAACATCTTAAATTAGATTCTAATTTAATTTCATTATTAAATGTAGTACATTGTTTCCGCTGGGTTCTTTTACGCACTGGTATTAAAAGCTGTCCTGTGTAAAAATTTTTAATCTTGTCCCTTCCGCATCGCCGCGTAGTTTCAAAATTAACGGTGGGATAATTGAAATCGCCTATTAAGACCGCTTCCTTTTTCCGAGTGAGCTCATTTAACCTATCAAATATTTTTATGTCATACTGTAAATTTTCCAAAGGTAGTCTACGAGTATATATCACCACTACGTTAATTTTTAAGCTACGTAGGGAAATTATAGATAAATGGATCACCTGAAGATCATGGCCCCCAGCCTTCTTTAGTTAGTTTTATAAGGCTAACTAACGAAAATATCACGACCTAACCTAACCAATCGTCAAGGGTATACAGCTGACCTAACGATTGGTTAGGTCAGGTCGTGATATTTTCATTAGTTAGCCTTATAAAGTTAACTAAAGAAGGCTGGGGGCTCTGATCTTCAGGTGATCCGATACAACTGCATCTGTATCACTATTAAGATTAAGCGTTACATAATTAGGTTTTAAGTTTTCAAGTACATTTATAAGCACACACCCTCCGCTTCGATTTATTCTGTCTTCATGAAATAACTTATAACCTATAATTAGATATTCGCTAATAAAGACTCGATCCTTACAATTTATCCACAATTCCGTAATACCAATGCTTTAAAAATTTTCAACATATACTAACGCCTTGAGTCCATTAATTTTTTTTCCAAATATTACTGCGTTAAGTACACGATTTTTAAACTATCATTCACGTTAAGGTTAACTGGGTTCCGTATGGTTCGTTTCCCGACAATACATCAGAATTTGGCTTAATCTCATATATCACTTTCGCATCTATTAGTCTACCTAACCGAGCATTTCTCACCCCGTTTAAATGTATGCCATCTTTAATAAAGGGGTCTTCACTGTCAAAGTACATCCAAAAGTTGTCGAAGTATACATACCTCTCCCCTGGATTACTACACATTTTCTCTAAATTTTCATTTACGTACATAAAATGTTCTCGATAATAAGCGCGTTCTGCAAACATTCGCGGAAGAACGACAGTGACAAACTCTTTCGACCTATTTCCCTCGACATAAACGTTACTGATTCATATATATATATATATATATATATATATATATATACAGGGTGGGCCAAAGGTAACCATACATAGGGAAAATAAACACTTTTATGAAAAACCGTTTGGTGCTGGTCTAATGTGCGGTCTACCGGCGTTTTGAACGGTCTAATGTGCCGTCTACCGGCGTTCGAACAGTCTAAGGTGCGGTCTTTCAACTAACAAAAATATCACGACCTAACCTAACCAATCGTCAAGGTCGTACAGTTGACCTAACGATTGGTTAGGTTAGGTCAGGTCGTGATATTTTCGTTAGTTAGCCTTATAAGGCTAAGTAAAGAAGGCTGGAGGCACTCACCTCTTATGTTTCAATGGCGGCAGTCAAGCGGAAAAGATCCGTAACTTAAAGTGTTAAGCTCGAATTTGAGAAGAAAATATTTGATTCTATTTTTGGGTTATAGAGGTGTGTTCGGATGCACTAACAGTTGTATAAAATTCACGTAAACGCATTTTGAAAAAGGGCTAAAAACAAAAATTAAAAAAATGGCACAGGTGTGTGTTTTCTTTGAAATCTCAGATGTGACTGTCTGGAATTAAATTTTTTTTCCGCCTGTTTGATTTCTTCTTTTTCTTCTTTTTCTGGCTTCAGGGTCTGTGAACTAATTATCTTAGGTAGACCGCACAAAAATTAGAGGTAGATTCACTTTGCTAGGTAGACCGCACATTAGACCAGCACCAACCGTTTTTATTCGTAAAATATGTTCTAGTATCGTGTCCGTTGTACCTTCATCTCTGGCTGTAAGTCTTCGACCACTTTTCTGTTGATCTGCAACACTTCCAGTTGTTTGGAACTTTGTAAGTTTTGCCACAGTGTCGTGTGTGATGTTCTTTCCATGTTTTCTGTTGAATTCCATTGCAACCTTGCGACTGCTTCCTGACCCGGCCATCAGTATGACCTCAATTCGTTCTTCTCTTGACAAACGCATCTTTCAAGGGTATCTGAAACATAAAAAAGAACATGTTCAAAACCCTATGTATGGTTACCTTTGGCCCACCCTGTATATATATATATATATATATATATGGAATGAATTTCACACTTAAACGCATGAAATGAATGAATGATGCAAACCCACAAGGAAAAAGAAAAAATCATTCCAAATCTTTTCGTGTATTCAGCAGTACATCTCGTCAGAGAATTCCCTGACGAAGCATGCATTCAAGAAGTAGGAACGAATTTCGAATATTTACTTTAATGAAGCAAATGTATCACACTGTATTTGCGTAAAATATAAAAAATCTTTAACAGTTTCATTTTTGTGTCCCGTGCTACAGTATAGCTCGAAACCTACGGGTTTCTCGACCTATGTTTATACAGTAAGGTCATTTTTCTTTACTTTTGTCTCAAGAATACACCCTGCGATTTATGAAACACATTTATGCATCACCCTGTATATATGAACATCTAATTTGCGTATGGGATGCACTCTTCATGAACTTTGGTTTGAATGGTATTTATATTAACTTATTTTTAAAATACAGATATCACTTATTACATAATACTAAAAAAAATGTAATTTTCTGGAAAATAAGACACGGAAAATTAAATTAAATTGAACACCAACCCAATGATAACATTCTTATTCCTTGGCACCTTGGAAGGTAACAGTGAACAGTGGCTCAGCTTTATGGTTCGCATCACATCAAAGTGCCTTTCCTTGTTAAGGAACATAAACTTCAAATTCAAAACTTTATTCAGAGAAGAATACGAGTGACAGAGTTTTACAATTTTTAGATATACGTTATGACATTAATATATTCACAGTACTCTTATCCGAATATGCCCTTGGAAACATAGAAGTTTTTTATGTAAAATTAATGACATTTAGCTTATTTATTACGTTTATTATCTGAAGTAAAACTAAGGTTAAAACATTCACTAAAAAGAAGTAATTTCAAATCTCTGTTTCGAAGGAGAAGAGTAAATATGATCATATTTACTGATTAAAAGTGTATTTGTAAGACTTCACCTAATAATCTATTATGCGTAAACTTAATTAGAATAATGAATTCCCGCTGTAAATTCTATTCAGGAATATGAATAATAATATGAAAATTTATTAGTATTTAATGTTGTTATTCTATTGTGTTCGTAATAATAATAATCCGGGAGTTATGCAATGAGACACATTTGTTGGTCTCAGCGCTGGGACAGTTTCTGGCCCTTCCTAATGATTATTATTATTATCACTATATCATTCTAGCTTCTCATCCCAATAAAAAGTGCGGTTATTGCAATTAGAACACATTTTCTGAAGGCGGGAGAGTTAAGTGAAACATGGTCAAAAAGAATAAATATTGGCCTCCCTTGAACGGACCTTTACTGGGGTTCTGAATGGCGTGATCGGAAGGAAAGCTGACTCTAAAGCCGCGTTTACACGGTGAGAGCTACTCGCGCGAGCAACTCTTACTTCTCCATATGAGAGTACTAGCATGAGATAATCTCGTGAGAGTGTCTGTTTACACATACTGGCTACTCGCTATGATAGTTGACGCTAGAATGCCATCGAGGCAAGTCAACCGCAACAAAACAGTACACAATACTCCAAACCTATTCGCTCAACACGCGTGAGAGTAACTGAAAAGTTGGAAGGCTACCAACTTTGTGCGAGTGCAAAATTACTCGCATGAGAGTGGGCAGAGCTAGTAACTGGCAACTAGTGTGGTAGTTGACACGACGCACGTAGTGCGATAGTTACTCTCATGAGAGTGGCTCGCGCGAGTAGCTCGCGCGAGTAGCTCTCACCGTGTAAACCCGGCTTAAAACTACGCGACGCGGGTTTGAATCCAACTACAGTAGATCCTAGTTTCCCACTAGGGAGTGAAACACAACTTTTTATGCTCATAACATAAAAACTAAGTGTTCTATCAAAGAAAATAATTGAAGGAAAACTCTTTATAATGCAAAACTATACTTATAAAACACCATTGTGCATACATTGTATTGAAATAAAATTGTATCTGGTCTCACTTGGTTGGATGCCGTAAGTCCAATTACATTTGAATGCGATATAAAACCGCTCATCTCAAATATTATTTTTTTCAGGAGAGGCATCGGATCCTTTTTGGTTTCAAGTGAGGGAAGCAGAGAGCGCTTTTTATTCTTGACCTAATAAAATCCGTCTCTTGATTCCTGTGATATTACTGATGCTGATGCATCTGTAAACAACTTCACGGCTCTTTCGACGTTCTGTGTGTGAATGGGGTATTGCTCAACTTTGAAACATTTTGTTTCGTAATCAAGCAATTCTTCATCACACAATTTAGAAGTGAGAGGTGGTTCACTAATATCAATCCTATCCCAGAAGATGATGTCTGTTGAATGTGATGTTTTGAAGTTCAATTCTGGTACTCTAAATTCTCCGATTTTCCTTGTATTGGCTTCCTTACACTTTCTTGTCTGTATTATTCGATCGATTGCAACTTTGCGCAGCTTTTGCTCACTATCTGACAGCATTGATAGAAGAATATTTTCTGAGTGAACAAAATAGGCATTCCGTGATATATAAGGTTAGACAACTTTTTGTATATCTTGGGGTAACAGGTTGAACCTTTTTATCGCATCAAAGATATGTTTGGGTCCATCAGGCAGATACGGTTTAAATTTTATATTGAACCAGTTAGGACCATAGTTTGTTACTATGAACAGAACAAGGCTACGTAACTCTCTGGAGGGATTCTTTTGGGAGACATAATAACGACATAGTCTGTTAGCTAGAGTTAACCATCTGGGAATTGTTAAGGGGACCAGGCTTGAGTTTCTCTAGACTTCCGTCAACATATCCTTCTCTTATGGCCCCAGTTATTCTGAACATGTATTGTTGATCATTACTTAAATCTTCTATGAGCTCATCTGTGAGAACTGGGATGCTATCGGTCCTATCTGTGGTTGGGGAGAACTTTACCACAGGCATATTGGCAAGTCTTAAGAACATTACCAATAGATCCACTGAATGATCTTGGCCCAGTTGTTTTCCGTCGTATCGCTCAAACAGATGCCTTAAGGGAAGTTCATTTGTATGTAACATACAAATGCTCCATTGCAATGGTCGGTTCAGCTTCTGCTTGATGAAATGGATTATGCCACCTTTAGACCCAGTGTTGACATTCGTACTGTCGCACCCTATCACCTGGAGATTCTGGTCTAGTGTCACTTCATTCAAGTAAGCGAACAACGATTCAGATGCATCCCTTGCTTTTCCAGATTTAAGGCTCAAATGGTTAAGGTATTCTCCACCAGGCTCACTCAATAGTACATAATGTTTTTGAACAATTATATCCTGGTACCATTTACCATCTTTATTTGTCTTTACCAACGTCTTGTCTTTTCTCCCATCAAAATATAAAGCTTTAACATCACCATAACTTTGTGCAACTTCAACTTGTAATGTTTTTCTCAGTTTCTGTCTCTCTCTTCTCACCTTACTTCGATCAATAAAAAAGTCAATCTTTTTTGGTAATGATACCCAAATCCACCAAAGTAGCTGAAGCAATGGCCGATGCAGCCCTATCTGAAACACCAAATCTGTCGGCTTCCATGGCGAGATTGGGTAAAGGGGCTCTCATTTGAATGTTGGAGCATTCATATTCAGACTCAGTTGTTGAGCTTTCTTCGGTACTAGAGAGATCAGTATTAGTATCAGATGATTATTTTTCTTCGCTTACTTCCTTGTTGCTCCTTCAACTTTCTTGCACTTCTTTTTCCTATAGATCTTGAAAGGGTAACATCCACACCTCCAATCACCATATTTCGCATAGTCCTCTGATCCTCAAGGAATTCCAGTTCTTCTTTGGATATTCTTGATTCTTTTGGACAAACACAGATATGTTTTTCTTTACATCCGCTTTTCGGCAGCCAAAATCTTGGTGCGAAACGAAGTTGCATTTACAGGCACAAACGTCAAAGAGTTCTACCAATGATTTTTTGAACAGTTCAATAAGCTTCGCACTGCTTTTGGATCGATTGAGTTGCGTAACCTTGTCGGTAAAGCGTTTCAGCTTGGTAATTATGGATTTTTTACTCATTGAGGGTATTGATGAACGTTTCCACACTTCGACCAATGCTTTTGCTATCGTTTCGAGAATATCATTATTTGTCAATTTTGCAGATGAGCCTTCCTTCAGTAGAAGGAAATATCTCCCAACCTGCATATTAGAGGGTAAGACATTATGTGGCAATTCACTTGGAATTCCGAACAGAAAATGTTGCTTCACCGATTGTCTAGTTAGTAGGGATTTTGCCATATTTAGATCTGAGGTTAAATTTCTACAGAAATATCACTCAATAGTCTTTGTAGCCACCCATGCTACAATATGCAGCATGCGGCTCCCACCCCCATCCCTTATCAGCTATATGCAAGATGTCAATGACCTCGAGTGAGACTGATGTTTAGATAAGCGTCTGTGTGTTCTTGTAGTTGGTGATTAGTAAGTATCGCTTGTGTTGGGTGAATATATTTACTCGTTATCATAGTTATAACCAAATAACGCACAATATAACGCGATATCTTCTCTCAAAAACCGATAGATATTATACTAGGGGGTCTTTTTGTTTTCGGCAAAAATGCGGCGGGTGGAGGGTCCTAAAAAGAAAATATTTTTTTTAGAACTTCTAGAGGGTCAATACACCAAATCATGAGTGAGGCAAGACGCTTAATATTTTCACTCCACCCCAGTATATATATATATATATATATTATATATATATATGCTGCAAATCCACAGGAAAAAGAAAAGCGATTCCAAGGCCTTTCGTGTATTCAAAGCTACACCTTGTCATTCCCTGACGAGGTGTAGCTTTGAATACACGAAAGAACTTGGAATCGTTTTTCTTTTTCCTGTGGGTTTGCAGCATTCATTCATTTCACGTGTTTTATTGTGAAATTCATCCCATATATATATATATGAAAAGAAGGACCAGAACTTCAAACGTTTATTATCCAGACGTTTCAGAGTTCTACTGTTCCCATCCTTATTATTTAAAACTAAAATGAAAATGAAAATTTAAAATTGAAGTATAAAATTTCATTATAATTAAAATACTCTATGAAGTAAAGGTATGAATAAATCTAATTACAGTTAAATGTCTTTCTTTTACAAATATATCACCCATTAGGTAGGAATTGTATACACACTATTATTATGGATAAGGACACAGGCATCTCCTCCTTGATTAATCGCCCATTAAAACAAACCAACCGCATCTCTCGTTCGTGATCATTGCATTTCTCAGAACTCATTCATTTAAGCAATTCGCGATAGAGCAAAAGACATTAAATACCTCAGTATTTTGAAAGGTTTTTTATGGAGAGAAACTGAAACCAACCTTAAATGATTATAATAGTGCGTCTGAAACTACAGTACATATTCTTAAATAATCCCAATTTTGGATAGGCTTCTACTAATAAACTGACATCTTAAATTATTTAAAGTTAATTCCTTAATTAATATTATGCATAGGATACATACATGCAGTTTCATGCAAAATTATTGCAAAACATGGATCACTCCAGGTATTATTAATTTATAAAAAAAAACAGAGGCAAACTATTCAAACTGCAACGTCAAGATAAAATTCATAAACTACAATATACACAGAAGATAAACAAATAAACTGAATTAGTCAATTTTTAAAATATAACTATTACGGCAATCAACTTTCAAGCATAAAGGAGAAATGAAGAATACATGGTCAACTTTAAACACTTTCATAAAAAAAAAAAGAATTTGAGAGAACTTCAATAGAAAAACTAAATATTGGTGATACAATTACTGATAATATCATTATTAGTCCAGGCAATCTAGAGCAAAAATAGCTTCAACCTGGGCAAAATTGCTTCAGAAGCTTTCTAAACTGTTTCCAGCTCAGGAACCATTGCAGAATAACATATCCAAAATCCGACAAAATTGGACCCCGGGAACACCCCCAAAAATGAAATTCAAAATGGCGGACTGGCAGTTTCCTACGAAATACAATAAATTTTAATTTCGCTTTGTAGAGAGAGTTATGACGTTTTTCTTGATCAGTAAAATGTTTTAAAACACTTTTCGTTTCTAAATTAACCTATATGACACTAAAAATTGTATTAGGCGGCTAGTATTAAACTATGACGTCACGTAATGTAAATAAAATATACTGTATGGAGTGTATGTGAGAATGGACATTGCTACATCTTTATAAACTTATATTATATACAACTCTTTAATTCCTACTACCCACTATCAAATCTGCGTATTTGTGCTTGTCATTTTCTTTAAAACTGTTATTATGTACTCCTTTTAAATACTGCAACACAGTTTATTAATTTGTGTTTTCTGTTTCAGACTGACTCGGTGTACGGCTGACTCGGTGTGCGTCCGCCTTCAAGAATGCAGACCCCTGAAGAATTGTGCGTGATTTGTAAGGAGAAATTGGACAGCGGACAGGAAGTGGTTCACATCTCGCAAAAAGGAGCAGATGGTATAAATGCATCCAGCCGCAGCCGTGGAAGCGATGTTGTTGCAACAGCTGGAATAAGTGTTCACGTTGTATGTAGGAAAAGGTTTACGGATAAAAAGACCATTGAAATAAAGAAGCGACAGACCGCAGCCGAGGCAATACCAAGGAAAAGTGCTCGTTTTCATGAATACGCATTTTCCAGTGCTACTCACTGTTTGTTTTGTGATACCTTTGTGGACTTTTTTCCAAACACAAACCAAAATCAGAGCATGTCAAAATAAGAACTACAGAGTTCTCCGAAACCATAAAAAGGTGCTGTGAAAGCCGCTGCGATGAATGGTCGTTTAATGTAAAAGGCCGTCTGGAGTATTATCTTCGTGATCTTCCTGCTGCAGATTGTGTCTACCATCACACCTGCAGCGTAAATTTTCGAAGTGGAAAAAACAATCCCCGCGCATACTCCTCCGACGATCATGATTCGAAGAAAGGGAGACCAACTAATGAAGAGCAACACCAAGCATTCCTTCAGACCTGTGCTTACCTGGAAGAGAATGATGATGAACAACTGTTGATTGGAGACCTAATTTCCAAAATGGAGGAATATCTTCAAGGAAGTCAGAGCTCTGTCTACGAACGCAGGCACATGAAGAGAAAGCTTTTAGAACGTTACGGAGACAAGATCATAATATCAGGTGAAAGTGGGAAGGCAGATGTAGTAACACTACGAGAGACAGCTAATGAAATTCTTATAGATTATCACAAAAAGTCGAAAGAATGTGATATAGATATAGAGCTACAGAAGATTTACCTAGTAGAAGCTGCTGCAAAAATAATCAGAAGTGATATCAAGTCTGTCGACTCGCCTAGAAAAGATGTGTATCCATCTCCAAATGACATCACTGCAGAAAGTGCTCTTCATTACATTCCCAACAGTCTGAAATTGCTATTATCAAAAGCATTTGCGGGACAGGATGCTTCAAGAAAAATAGGTGCAATTGGGCAGAGCATTATGCAAGCAACCCTCCTAGAGGATTACTATGTCCACTACAGATCGGTTTGTCGGTTCAGCTACACCACAACTTTAGGTCAAGGTACCTTATTGACGTTCTCCATCAGCTGGGTTACTGTTCGTCGTATGCAGAAGTAACAAGATTCGAAAGAAACGCGGCGCTGGCAAGTGGGTCTGGCTCTTTTACTGTTGATGAAACACTGCAGTCCTTCTAGCAGCAGATAACGTCGATCATGATGTCTGCACTTTGGACGGGAAGAATACCTTTCATGAAATGGGTATGATTGCCGCAATAACTCCGAAGATCAAGATCCACCCTTCTATTCACAGGCGTAATGTTGGTGACAATGACATTAAGAAGATTGCAACCGTTGACATTAGGGAATATAGACACGCGAGAAGCATGTTGAGGGACATCTCATTCCGCGAACTTCCAGTACCCACTGCCACCATAAGTCGACTTAGTCTTCTCTGGCAGATATCTTCAGCAGAAAGATCAGGTCCAAGTTGGTCCGGAACAATGCAGACAATTCACGGTGGATCAAGTGTCTCACATCCAGGTGTGGCGTCGATCACGTTCCTTCCCATCATAGATATGTCGCCAACTGACATGACCTGCATATTTTCGACATTACTATATTTGAGCAAGATAGCACGCGATCAAAAAGTCCCATGCATTATTACCTTTGATCAGCCTTTGTTCTGGAAAGCTTCCCAAATCATCAATGAACAGAGAGACCTGCAGGACATTGTTTTAATGCTGGGATCATTTCACACTCTGATGAATCTTTTGGGAGCAGTCGGTACTCTTATGAATGGTTCAGGATTGTCTGAAGTACTTCAAAAATATACGAACCAAATGCCGTGCAACACATGATGTCTGGAAAAGCTGTTTCAAGAGCGATACGTGGTCATATGATAGTAGATGCAGCTCTTAGTACCTTACTGGTCGCAGACGTTTTCCCTCGTAATGAAGATGGAACTCCTCATGACCTCCATAAGGAAGCTTGTGACCTGCTCGACGATGTTATGACCGCCAAACAATCAGTTGAGGATGTGGAATCTTCGAATGCATTGTCTCAGATTGCTACCACTTTGGATGCGAAGAAAACTGACCTACAATCTACTTCGCAAACAAGTCAACTCTGGTTGGAATATCAGCGAATGATCAACATTGCACGTTCCTTGATAACAGCAGACAGAACCGCTCGTGGGATTTGCACTTGCAAGCTATGCTGGAGACCATCCCATAATTGCAGCAGCCGGACATCACAATTACCTGAAATCGATATACCCTGCAGAAAATGTTAAGTTTGCCTTCTGAAAATCCAGCCGTTAACAAAATGTTTCCAGGAAGGTAAGTTTGTGGTAAGAAGAAGCGACAGATTATGGGCCGGACTCGGCACAGACCTGGTGATAGAACAAGTACTAATGCGTTCCCTGAAAAGCAGAGGCGGACTGACACGCGGAAGTGGATTTACAGACATCCAAAGGACAACGTGCTCTTTTCTATGCCTCTGTGTTCCACTTATAACTTAGCAATGCAGGAATACACCAGAGTTTTGTTGGAAAGTAGTGAACAGCACAAGGAAACGAGGGGAAGTAGACAAATCAGGACAGTAATGACATGAAGAAAGTACTTGAACGTCTGGAATCCTTATCCCCATTCCATTCTACCTCGGGTCTCTGCAACATTGTAACAGGGCTAACTGCTGATCCTGGAGTTAACGTTCATCAATTGCATTCAATCGGTACGAAATTGTCGTAAAAATGATTGGGAAACAAGCCTTTACATATTCTGCCAAAAGATCTGACAAAGTGAAAACACTAGGATCTGCTTCTGCCGTTGTGATCACTGATGCTTCAGATATAGAAGTAGATCCTGCACTACTGTTTCAGAGAATGATGACTGTTGCCACTGGCGGAGACATGAATCTTGAAGATGTCATGTGTTACGAACTGTGTGCATATCCTCCTGCATTGTTCGAATCACGAAGTATCTTGAGGAAACCCGATAAGTCTCAGCTAGCTCATGCAATAATCAAATACACTGACACTTTACGCATGGAAGAAGTTCAAGAAATTCAGTGCACAGACCAGTACGTATTGGATGGTGGATCTCTACTACATCGTGTTTCCTGGCGTCAAGATGAAACATATGACAGCATCGCCAACTCATATGCCGATTTCACTCTGAAAACATATGGAAAAGCAATCATTGTTTTTGATGGCTACAGCAGCTCTCCTACGATCAAGGACATGACCCACAGAAGACGCAGCACCAAGACAAGCAGAATGTGAATCTCAGTCCAAGCATGAAGTTTGTTGGCCAGAAGGAACACTTCTTGGCTAATGAAAACAACAAGCAAGCATTTATTTCCCTCGTAGGTGAGATGTTGAAGAAGCACGGGTACTGTTCACAACGCAGATGGGATGCTGATGTGGACATCGTTCGTGCAGCAGTTTCCTCATCAGAAAATGCAACTACAACAGTAATAGGGGAAGACACCGACTTGCTGATTCTCCTTCTGTACCATGCCAAGGACAGTGGTTTCAAGTTGTACTATCGCAGCGATATAAGACGGGGACCATCTCCTAATCCTGTGTATGATATTCTCAGCAATCATTGTTAGGCAATGACATCTGCAAGTATCTCCTGTTTGTGCATGCTTTCACGGGCTGTGATAACAATCCAGAATTTTTAAAGCCAAAGCATTCGACACACTGATGAAGGTGGCTGAACTCCGTTCAGTTGCAAATACATTCTGTTCTGATTGTTGCCAACACTCTGACATTGAAGCCGCTAGAAGAAAGGCAATGCTTCTGTTGTATGGCTGCAAAACACTTGAATCCACTAACGCACTACGTCATCGAATGTTAGTTGAAAAGGTAGCTACAGCTAAATCTTTTGTTACACCCGAACGTTTGCCACCTACCGATGCGTCCACAAAGTACCACAGCTTTCGCACATACTTTCAAATACTAATCTGGAAGTCTACAGAAGAGAAGATCGATGCAGAACAGTGGGGTTGGTATGTAAAGAATAATTCCTACTACCCTACAGCCTGCGATAAGCCACCAGCTCCAAATTATCTACTCAACATGATCCGCTGCTCCTGCAAGACGAAATGTGCTACTTCAAGATGTGGATGCAAGCGTAATGGAATGCCCTGTTCAGCCGCTTGTGGCGAGTGCCAAATCAGTGGTTGCGATAACAACCCAAGTACCGCTACTCTATCCGATGATAGCGATGAAGAGGATTAATTTCTGTATGTTTGTGACCAGGTATCACTTCTTTTGTAATGAACATAACTTGAAACTGGGAAAAAAATAATTGTTGTATTATTGATTAAAAAATCTGTAAAAAGCTATATAACATTATATTTGCGTAATAACTGGTTGTGTTGTATATTGTTGAATTATTTAAAACATTACAACTGAAAGAAAAAGCATCAAATGTATCTCTATAAATAAAAGCGTAAATTATATATATTTTTTTTTTTCGTAGGAAACATCCAGTCCGCCATTTTGAATTTCATTTTTGGGGGTGTTCCCGGGGTCCAATTTTGTCGGATTTTGAATATGTTATTCGGCAATGGTTCCTGAGCTGGAAACAGTTTAGAAAGCTTCTGAAGCAATTTTGCCCAGGTCTAACTACAAATTGCCTGGACTATATAGCAGACTCGATTCGATCAATAACCACTTAATATCTATAGCTGAAAATTTTCATCCATAGTTACCAATTAATCGCCGTTAAACTAGATGCAACCCAGTCCGAAATATTCATATTTTTTGCTCCTGATACTTCCACTGAGGTCAAAATACTACTGGTAAATTGAAAAATACTAAAAATAATATTCATAACATTCTCGTACCCATACTGAAGCTTGTTAAAGGTAAAAAAATATTAGTAACCTTGGCAAAAATTATTAACTTAAGTATTTCCAAAGGTTTATTTCCATCAGTGTTAACACTTGGTTGTATATCACCCAGCAGATCTACATGAGACACAGACTGGCACACTGTTCTGTGTGGAAACATTCGTACACTGAGAAAAAAAATTCATTTGATTTGGCCTTAACTCCTAGTTCATTGCCAATAATACTTATAAATTTAGTCACATAAATACAATACTATATATATATATATATATATATATATATATATATATATATATATATATACTACCGTATATATGAGGCGTCGCATTTCGGAGGCGTCTTATCCTGCGACAAAGCATTTGTCTTAGGCATGTACCGATTCTAAAATTTAGCCGATGCCGATTCTTTGCTTATATTTAAAAAAATCAATTCCCTTCATAAATTTTACTAATCTAATATGAAAACTTTCAATTTCCATATATTTACATTTCAAATTTGTTTAAATACTTTTCTTTAGCTTACTCAACAATATACAGCACCAGAATTTGTTACTCATATACCATAGCTAAAATGATGTAAAAAAGTTTTATTACCCAGTAAAATGACAAAATAATTTCCCTTTAGTTTCATAAATTGAATATCAATATTTAAAGTAATTGGTTTTCCTTATGTTGAAGGTATTTTCTTTCTTCAACAATGTCAACAACAGCAAAGTTTTTCATTAAAATTTCAAGTCCCTGGTAGCCAATTTGAATAAAAAAAATGGATATATAATTTGAGTTTATGAAATTATTAAAACACTTAAAATAAAGCCAACATAATAAGATGGTTGAATATGTAAATTATAACGTACAATTTGATATAGAATTATTATTGATATAGAGTAGTAGATTCAAATATGATAATTTATAATATTTACAGATTAGCTAGTTAGAAAAAATGTAAATTTATGGGCAACTTAACTTATTACGTTTTCTCTTCTTCTTGAATGTAAAATGTTTTTATATCATTACAGTTTGAAATGAGTAGAAATTATCATAAACAGTGTTTTTTGTCCGTTCAGTTTTCTATAAATATAGACTCTGTTTTGTAATGAAAATTTCAAACTTGCAAAGAATCGGTGAGAGAATTGGCTAAATTTGGCCGATGCCAATGCCGATTAATCGATATACCACTAATTTTTTTTGTCAGGACCGAAAAATGTAGCCAAAAGTGTCCTGACTATGATGGTATATTACTTAAGACCGTTAAGGAGCTGTAATATCTTCAATTTCTTATAGGAAAAAAAGCAGACAAATCTCATCATGCGACAACGCACCATAATGCCCCTTCCTAAGGTGTCTTAGTTCTCCCACACCTAGCGCCAATTGCACAGCTGGATGTGGATCGCGTGACTACGCTCGTCCAATTAGCTCGCCGATAGTCGATAGGATTATCTTCACACCACGTTTTCTCTGAACTTGTTCGGTGACAGTAAAACGCCTCCCATATATATAAAGGGTGGGTACAAAAAAAAGTGACCCCCCCCCCCCCCCTGGCATTTTGTATTATTTTTGGTGTCCTGAAAATGAATCATTGCACAAATCTTTCACTGATGATTGGTTAACTCAAAACGCGTGTTGTCATTTGCATTTGATGTATTTCATAACACTTGAATTTTTCTTAGCCCATTAACGTCATTAAAATGCTTTCCTACAACCTAGAGGATAAGTTTCTTGTAAAGAATTTAAGAATTACAAAAAGAAGGGGTGCAAAACGTCTTGTACAAGAGTTCCCTAATAAACCTTGGACCTTGTCAGGTCTAAAAAGATTAATTCGTAGATTGATGAAACTGGTTAGATTGACAGACGAAAAGGAAATGGGAGACCACGTAGTGCTAGAACAGAAGAAAATATAAGCTTGGTTCAAGATTTGATTTTAAGTCAGGAGAATCATCCTGGGAGTCTCCTTTCTCCAAGAGAAATCGCAAAAAGGAACGGAATAAATCGAGAGAGTGTTAGAAACATCGCCAAAAAAGGACCTGAATCTACGTGCCTACAAACATGTTTCATGTCAGGTCCTAACTGATGCAAACAAGAGCAAACGTCTTGCTTGCTCTAGTCGATTCGACCAACAATCTGTGAGACGAATATGGTTTTCTGATGAGAATTTTTTTTATCTACGGCCCTCAATAAACCATCAGAATGATCGCTTGTATAGGAACGTCCATAAAAAAACGAGATCTACCTTCAAAAAACTTAGTTAAAGAAACCTCGAAATTTTCTCCAAGTATTATGATAGGTGCTTGTGTGTCAAAATTAGGGAAAAGCAGGATTGTATTTATCGAAAGAAAGGCAAAAATTAACGCGGACTATTACTGTTCAAATGTTTTACCACTCTATCTAACTGATATTTGATGAATTAGTGGTGAAAGATATACTTTCCAACAAGATGGAGCCCCTGCTTACAGAAGCTAAAGACACACTCTTTCGTACCTTCTGCAGTAATATATACGGACAGCAACTCTGAGTGAATTATAAAAGTGGTTCTGGCAGAACTCTAAATTTGCTGTACAACAGGTCTTTTAAATTCTTATATAAATTACCCGCGAGATGCTCAGCTTCGCAAATGTTTGCTACCAGCAATGTCCCGATCTTCCCGGAGGTAACAAGACGTGTTCAATACAGTCTAATGCAAAGAATTAAAAAATCAACCAACCCGATTATCCAAGCTATCCATGAGTCCTGCCGTTTATCCTCTAAGGCTCTAATCTATGGACTTCTCGATACGAAAACGTCTGTCTGTAGTTCCACTTAACTTCGACATTACTGTATTATTTCTAATCAACTGTATATATTTCTATCCTTAGTATGTGAACTGTCATTGTATTAATAATATTTGTCATATGGACTATAGTCTGCCAATAAACCTTTTCATTTTCAAAACAAAGTTGGTCTCAATTAATATGGAATACTAATAAAATTCTAGGATTAATGTACATTATTATTGTTTATTCATTTCTCGTGTGTAATCAAGGATTAAAGATACATTACTCGTGATTGTGCATCTCTTATCTCTCGTGTCTAATATTGATTTCTTTGTGTGGTATTGGTATAATACCTTTGATAATTATTTTGCATTTGTTATATCGATGATGATAATTTAAGATTAATACATACCCTAATAATTCTTATTCATGATTTATGTATTATTAGTTAATAATAATTGTTTTATTTTTAATTAAGAGCCCAGTAAAGCCTAAAGATTCAGGGCCAAATTAAATACAATAAATAAATAAAAAAATAGTTCAGCACGCCAAACTGTCACATTCCTTGAGAACGAAACACCGGATTTTTATCGAACCCAATATGTGGCCGGCTAGTAGCTCCGATCTTTCACCACTAGATTATGGTGTTTGGGAAGCCCTGAAGTTTAAAGTTTACATCCCTGGTACCAGTATAAGAGGCATAGATGAACTACGCGAAAGAATTCTGCTCGGCTGGGAGAAGGTGTTGTTGTTGTTGTTGTTGTTTAGCCGATCAGCCCACCCTGATCGAGCAAGCCGGCGGCACGCAGGTAACCGATCGCCCTCTCCGGAGTGGACCAGAGGTTCAGCGCACTAGTGATGTGTTGTGTTCGTTGTTGTGCTTGAGCGGTACAGTCTGTCATAATGTGTTCAATTGTTTGTGGTGTGTCCTGGCACAGGTGGCAGGTGTCGTCTATGGAGTTGTCTAGTCTGTGTTTATATATCCGTAAGTTGGGGTGATGTCCACATCGGAATCGTGCTAAGTTAACTCGATCCGATCTGCTCAGGCTGATCTCTGACCTGTAATGGGTGGCGGCTTCGCACCTAGGATCGCATTCGGACCGAGTCGTGTCAGTGCTTTGTGGGTTAGGTGTGTGTGTATGTGTTTTCTGTACTGTGTGATGTCTGTGGGGCGTGGTATGGAATGGAGTATTTGGTTATAATGTCTCTCTGGTGTTACCCTAATGGTGCGAGGTGTTGGTGCATGATTGTACATGTAGTGGCAAGGGTGTTGTGGGTTAGTTGTCGCTGCTGCCATGAATTGTGTTCCCCTCATGTCTAAATGTTCCCTAACTTTTAGTATTTTTGTTTCTGTGTGCAGGTGTTCTATTGGTGTTGTTTGAGTGCATCCTGTAATGATACGAAGTGCGTTGTTTTGTACTGTTTGTAAGGTGTTTATGTGTGTGTTTGAGATAATGGGTGCCCAGCATGGGCTAGCATAGTCCATAACTGAGCGAATATATTGTTTGTATATGAGTGATGTTGTTTCCTGCTGGTGTCCAAAGTTTGTGCCTGTTAGTACCCTAAGCGTGTTAAGTCTTGACGTACACTTGTTTTTAATGTCCTGAATGTGGTTTGCAAAAGATAATGATGTGTTGTATGTGACACCAAGTATTTTGGTTCTGTGAGTGTGTGGAATGTTGATGTTGTTTAGTGTAAGCTGTGGAATTACCTGGTGTTCTTTTGTGTTGCTTGTAAGCAAGGTGATGGTTGATTTTGTGGGCGCTACTTTGATTCTATTGTGTGTGAGCCAGTCTTGTATACTGTTTATGTATGTTTGTAGGTTATTTGTAGCGGTGTCGATGTTGTTGTGGGTGGATGTTAGAGTGATATCATCTGCATATGATGATAAGGTAAGCTTGTTATCTATGGGTGTTGGAATGTCATGCATGTATAAGTTGAAGAGTGTTGGTGAGAGAACAGAGCCTTGAGGAACCCCGTTCGGAAAAAGCTTGTTTTTTGGATGACTTGCCATTAAATGTGACATGTGAGTATCTTCCTGAGAGATAGTTGCTCAGCCACCTTTTGGTGTTATTGTGCATGTTTGTGTTGAGTATTTTGTTTATGAGAGGGAAGCGTGGGATAGCATCAAATGCTTTACTAATGTCTATTGTTGCTAATAGTGTACGTTGAGCTGGTCGTCTGGAGTTGATGCCATCCATGATGTGCTGCGTGAGGTTAGTGAGTAATGTCGTGGTTGAGTGGTGAGGTCTGAATCCATGTTGAGTAGGCGATAGTGGAATGTGTGGGTTGGTGATTTGTAAGATTAGTCTTTCTGTTACTTTGGAAGGTGGACATAGTAAAGTAATGGGTCTATAGGAAGCTGGTTCTGTTGGATTTTTGTTTGGTTTGAGTAGTGTAATAATTTTACCTTGTTTCCATATGTCAGGAATAATACAGTGTTGGTATGAATATGTGCTGATATTTGTGAGAGCTAGTATTCCTTGTGGGCCCAAGTGTTTAAGGTGTATGTTAGATATGTTGTCTGGTCCAGTAGCCTTCGAATTCTTAATGTTTTTGATGATCTTGGTGGTCTGGTCTGTATTGAAGGGTGTAATGGTCGTGTCGAGTCTGTAGGTTTTCTTGTGTCTGGCTGTTTGTCTGTCTGCGTGCTTCTGGTTGTTGTCTCTGTTTAAGTGACTTATCTTTGCGTAGTGATTAACTAGAATGTTAGCTTGTTGTGTGTATGTTGGGATATTATTTTGGCTACGACAGATAGCCGCGTGTGAGGTGTGAATGCCGCTGTTAGAGTGGGTAATGCTGTTTATAGTCTTGTATAGCCTGGATGTATCTGTGGAGTGGTTTAGTGTTGTTATGAATTCCCTAAATGTTTCTGTTTGTTTTTCTTTGAGTTTGTTGTTTATTTCTGTGTTGAGCTGTTGTATCTGCTGTTTTATGGCTTCTGTGTGTGGTGTTTGTGTGTTATATTGAGGTTGTTACGTTGCCTTATGAGGTGGGCTATTTCTCTAGTGTAATTTGGGTTGTATTTCCTAATGTTGCCCTTGGGTATGTATTTGTTTGCATTATTGATAATCTGATTAAATGTCTTGAGTGTTGTATTGATGTTTATGATGGGTGTGCTGTTTAATGTGGTGAATTGTTCCTCAGTCTGTATTTTGAACTGTTCCCAATCAGCTTTCTTGTAATTTCTGTAAGTGTGCCTAAGGCTGTTGGGGCAGAGTGTAGAATGTGTTGCAATGATGATGGGCAGGTGGTCTGATGAGAAGGTGTCTCAACGATATGTAAACAGATGTATTGATCAGTGCGTCCACGTTTGGAGGCCTGCGTAGAGCAGGAAGGGGGACACATCGAGCAACTTCTCAATTAAGACGAACAACATACTAAGGTAAGCATCTATGAAGTTTGGGAGCTCTAGTTTCCTTACTTTTTTTAATATGACAGTTTACCTCTAAGGGGTCACTTTTTTTGTACCCACCCTGTATATACGTTCAATCTAGATACAGCTTATTCAATCATAGCACACTTTCGCTTATCGTGTATCTGTATTCAACGTATGAACAAAACTGGTTAATTTTCCTTTGCAGTTTACCTTGGCCATAGCACCACAGGTAATGCATTCTTTCATGAGTTTCGAAAGGCCAGTCACTCAACACCACAAAGGAGGTGGGATACTGTAATTAGGGTGGCAACTGTTCAGAAATGTCATAGTGTTGTTCAGGAATCATTTGAACTCTCTTCTGAACGCCCAATGTTTAGGATTTGATATGTCATTGGGATTGGAAATATGTTTTCGTCCTTTATATTATTAAAGTCGAAAATATATTTCTAATCTTAATGATATATAAAGTCCTATTAAAGTTTAATATAGGAGTGTCATTTGTATCATTAATTCGTCTATCTAATTCTTGTTGCGAAAGGGTATTTAGTTTAATGGGAAACTGCGAAGTGATGAAAGAAACAGGATGAGTTATGAATTAGTGACGTCAGAGCTGCAGGTGCGTCTGAACTTTGATATGACCTTTGGGGACTTTTATAACTATGCCTTGAACAACCAAAAATTTCTTCTACGAGTGTCAGCAAATGCAGTTTTAAAAACACTCGTGCAGAGTTACAATAGGCTTCTATGAAATGTGAATATGGGTAATGCCATTTATTTATTTCTGTCTGTCCAGGAATTCTAACTTGCAGAGTTGACAGTTCTAAGTGTAATGCTCACCACCAAAAAAGTTAAAAAATGCTCAGGAAAAATGGAGTTTTTAATTACAGATGAACTGGAGGCGGGAAGTTTGGTACCGCTTCTTTCATACATATACCTGTAGAGTTTTGTCTTATTTTTTGCGGTTACTTGGCTTTCTGTAGCAGGTCTTAATGCGGCGGAATATTATTGTATGTATTTGTATTTGTCACGGAAAAAAATCGGTTTGCAGATAGGACAACATATGCATACAGAAGGAACATGGAATTTTGTTTGAGTGTATGTACACTGTTCACTGCATAAAATTTTGTATAGTTTATGTAAATAGAGAGACGTGTATATTTACCGTACATTTATTTAACTTCGCCTTTTGTGTTCTTCAGCTACAGTATAACGTGCAGATAGGGAAACGGCTCTGGATGGCGTGATCGGTAGCGCGCTGACTCAGAAATCACGCAACGCGGGTTCGAGAACACTAACTCCAAGTTTCCCACTTTATTGACTTTTCCCATTCCATCTTATTTCAATGCAGCTATTGCACTTAAAATGTATTTAATAAGAGTGCGTATTATAACAGTTCGAATATAAGCACACCGGACAAAAAATTAGTCACCCCTAATAGCACCGATAGTAGGAAGTTCAAGGTCACACAGAGGGCGCTGATGTAGCATTGGTAAGTGACAAGTAGCGGTGACGTAGCACACAGGATCAGATCTGTTTCGTGAGGTGGTGAAGAACAAAGTGTGTGTTGGATATAGTCTGCAAAATGGGTCGTGAGGCAGACGTTACTCAGTGGCAAAAAGGAGCCATCGTGTTTGGCAGAGCCCACGGACACAAAATGTCTGAAGTAGCCCAATTTGTTGGTGTGTCAACGCGTAATGTCCAGCGAGTTTACAAAGAGTGGTGTAGTTCGCAATCAACTGACAATCGACGGCGTAACTGTGGCCGGAAAACAATTCTCGACAATAGGGGCCGCCGCCATGTTTCTCGTCTAGTAACTGCAAATCGTTTTCAAACCAGAGAACAATTGCTCCAAGAAACCAATGAGGTTCTCCAGCGACCAATTTCCGAACGGACATTGCGACGAGAACTGCATGCGATGGACATCTGGTGCAGGGTACCACGGAAGAGGCCGCTGTTAACAGCAAGTCACAAATTGGCACGTTATAAATGGGCTCAGAGGCACAAAAACTGGACTGCGGCAGATTGGAAACGTGTAATTTGGTCCGATGAGTCCCGTTTTTGTTTGTTCTCCAATGATGGGAGGCGACGAGTACATCGCAGGTCCAATGAAGCCTTTAATCCTGAATGCGTCGAAGGTGTTCAGGCTGGAAACAGAAAGTGAAGCGCAGGAATAGACACCCACGGACTCTGGCGGAACTTCGGGACCGGCTGATGAACGAGTGGCAGCAAATCGATGTTCAGTACATGCACAACCTCGTAGAGTCTCTGCCTCGCCGGATTCGTGCGGTTTTCAAGGCCAGAGGCGCCGTCACACGTTATTAGGTACATTCTGAGAGGGGTGACTAATTTTTTGTCCGGTGTGCTTATATATATATATTTTAACTGCAAACAACACACAGTATAATTAACGTAAAGAACGACGCTTGTATAGAAGAACGTTCCGCACAAGGTGAGGAGAAAGAACGAACAAATGAAAAATGAGGTAACCACCCGGGAATCGAACCCGGGATCTTCCGATTGCCAGTCAGATATGCTAACCACTACACCATGGGCCTCGCTTAATCAGAAGTCGTAATTCTCCTACATACGAGCAGAAACGTTAATTATACTGTGTGTTGTTTGCAGTTAAAATGTATATATGTGCGACATGCGGGAGGTGCCCCCTCAGGGCATTGGTTTCTGCTCGTATGTAGGAGAATTACGACTTCTGATTAAGCGAGGCCCATGGTGTAGTGGTTAGCATATCTGACCTGCAATCGGAAGATCCCGGGTTCGATTCCCGGGTGGTTACCTCATTTTTCATTTGTTCGTTCTTTCTCCTCATCTTGTGCGGAACGTTCTTCTATACAAGCGTCGTTCTTTACGTTAATTATACTGTGTGCTGTTTGCAGTTAAAATGTATATATGTGCGACATGCGGGAGGTGCCCCCTCAGGGCATTGGTTTCTGCTCGTATGTAGGAGAATTACGACTTCTGATTAAGCGAGGCCCATGGTGTAGTGGTTAGCATATCTGACCGGCAATCGGAAGATCCCGGGTTCGATTCCCGGGTGGTTACCTCATTTTTCATTTGTTCGTTCTTTCTCCTCATCTTGTGCGGAACGTTCTTCTATACAAGCGTCGTTCTTTACGTTATATATATATATATATATATATATATATATATATATATAAAACCAACCGTTCTTCATAGACATATCATATCTTCTAATTTACTGACCATACAGTTTTCTCTTAGTTTTTGTCAAGTATGGAGGTTGATGTAAACATTGTGTATTTACTTGTTGAGGTAATTTAATTTAATTTAAATGATTTTAGTTTTTTGTAGTGATGTAATTTTAATGATTTTAATTTTGTGTTGGTGTAATTTTCATTATTTTTATTTTTTTTAAGGTTTTAAGACTTAATTCACTGATGATGACAAAAGATTTGTCGAAACGTCTGAAGTACAAAAAATAAACGAAAATGTTTGCCGTTGTGTTGGTCCTTCTTTTCGTATATATATATATATATATATATTATATATATATATATAATATATAAGATTAGCATTATCATCATATAAGGAGTGATTTTTTACACATTGAAAATGGGCCGCTAAAATTCGATTCTTTTTGCGATGACAAAATTTTTAGCAAAGTTTCAAAGTTTCGTTGCAGTCTGTTTTTTTTCTTGTAATGGAACTCAATCCGGCGCAAGAGCAAGTGCCTTGTGCAGTGCCTAATTAGTCTCGCGTCACGTTTGTTTGGTGAGTTGTTGAGAGATGTCAAGTATCACTTAAGAAGCAAACGCGTAAAGGTCAATGGTCACTTTGTTTGTTTCAAAATGCTTTGTGCCAAAATGGTGTCAAATGAACTCGCTGACAATTTTGATTCCAAAAACTTGGGAAATTGTGGCCGACCGTCGTTGATAAACACCTTAGCTCAACAAATTTGTCTGAAATCGATGAGTACGAGGTTTGACATGGTGGCTGAAACCAATAGAGGGCAAATTAAATCATTTTAATCAAAATTTTCGTGTCAAAAATGTAAGGTTTTTGAAACCTGTCTTATTCTCGTATATGCAAATGGAAAAGTTTATTGACAAAAGAAACTAACTTCTCGTACAGCTTGTAATAATAAAATGCTAAAAACAAAAGTAGGCCTAAAAATAAATAAAGGTACACGTAATGAAATAAGTAATAATAAAACTAAGAAATAAAAGAAGAAATACAGTAAAAATACAAGTAATGAAAATACCAACAGTAACGTTCAGTAGAATCATAGACAAATATTTTCATACCATAATTCCATAGTTCAGAAGATAAAATTGGATTAATGAATAAATTGGACAATCGGATTGTCCAAGTTTTGAATTCTTTGCCATAGATGTGTTCAGAACGTCTTGTTACCTCCGTGAAGCTCGAGACACTGTGTTTAGTGAGCATTTGCGAAGTTGAGCATCTTGGAGGTAAATTATGCAGCAGGCTAAAAGATGTTATAAAGCAGATTTAGACTTCTGCCAGACCTATTTCATAATTAGCCAAAGTTGCTGTCCATAAATATTAGATCAGAACGTGCAAAAATGAGTGTATTTAGCTTAATTTTTTATAAAATGGGTAGTTCTTTACAGTTATGCTTGGTTTATCATAGAAACTTTGATAGTGTTTTCCTCTCTCAGTCATTACTCATGGAGCTGGTGATAATTTGACCGACGTACTTACTTAAATTCATATACATACACGAGTGTGCATGTGTATATATATATATATATATATATATATACATACATACAGGGTGTCCCATAAGTCCGGCATCATAGGAGAAATTCATATTTTTCTCTTTTACAGGCCATAATGTCTGTGAGCAAGGAAGAACGAATCCAGATAATTCTACTCATAGCAAATCGGAGTCAAAGAGAGGCCGCTGCTGAATTTAACAGACTGCATTCAGACCGCGAGCCAATAACACAGTTGTATTAGCAGACTTGTTGCAAAGTTTAAGGAAACAGGATCCATAGAAGAAACCACGCAGTGGACCTTCAAGGAGGTCCACTGACGATGATACAGCGACTGCTATCCTGGCTCATTTTAACAGAAGTCCCAATAAGTCTCTTCGACGATTGTCCGCCGAGACAGGAGTGTCGAAAAGTAGCATCCATCGCATTCTTCAGGCTCACAAATGGCATCCATATAAACTTCAGATCCTACAGAAATTAAGCGAAGATGATCCCGACCGGCGGATAGAATTTTGTGAATGGGCTACGGAACAATATGCTCGGGATGCCAATTTCCCGTCCACCATTCTGTTCAGTGACGAGGCTGTTTTTTATGGAAATGGTGAGGTAAATCGACAGAACACCCGCTACTGGTCTCAAAACAACCCTCACTGGTATACCTCTTCAAAGGAACAAGGTGCATCTCAGGTGATGGTATGGTGTGGCATTTGGAAGGATCGCATCATAGGCCCCCTCTTTTTCGATGAACATGTCACTGGAGGCACCTACCTACGTATGCTCAAGGAATAAGCATTTCCCAGTGTCTTGAACGAAGAAGGAAATTTCCCAACATGGTTCCAGCAAGACGGCGCTCCTGCACATTACAGCACCCAAGTAAGGGAATACCTGTACCAACAATTCCATGGTCATTGGATAGGACGTCGAGGGCCTGTGGAATGGCCAGCTAGAAGCCCGGATCTCACGTCACTAGATTTTTATCTCTGGGGCCACTTGAAAGCGCTGGTATACGCAGAGAAAATTAGGAGTGTTGAATATTTGCGGCAGCGCATTATTGGGGCATGTAACACCATTACTCCTGACATCATTCACCCTGTGCTTGCTGACTGGATATCACGTCTGAATTTGTGTATTGAAAACAATGGTGGACATATTGAGCACGTTCTGTAAATAAAAGCTTTTGTTTTGCCTTTTTTTATTATTTTTCCTCTGATGCCGGACTTATGGGACACCCTATATATATATATATATATATATATATATATATACACGGGGCCTATCAGAGAGGAGCTAGGAGGGCCATTTGGCCTGGGCCTCGAGCTTAAGGGGGGGCCTCAAATTTAGAAACTTTCAGGTTTGAATATAATGTTTTGCAGTGAAAGTAATAATTGGGTTTAGCTATGGGCCTGAAAAGCTGGAAGTGGCCCGGGCCTCTCTGAACCTCTGAGAGAGCCTGTATATATATATATATAAAAAGGTTCTGGCAGAACCGTAAATTTGCTGTACAACAGGTCTTTTAGACTCTTACATAAATCACCCCCGAGATGCTCAGCTTCGCAAATGTTTGGTACCCGCAATGTCCCGAGCTTCCCGGAGGTAACAAGACTTGCTCAACACAGTCTAATGCAAAGAATTAAAAAATCAACCAACCCGATCATCCAAGCTATCCATGAGTCCTGCCATTTATCCTCTAAGCTATGGACTTCTTGGTACGAAAACGTCTGTCTGTAGTTCCACTTAACTTCGACAGTGCAGTATTATTTCTAATCAGTTGTATATATTTCTATCCTTAGTATATGAACTGTCATTGTATTAATAATATTTGTCATATGGACTATAGTCTGCCAATAAACCTTTTCATTTTCATTTTCATATATATATATATATATTTATAAATATATGTAAAACACTTTCACTGAAAATGTTTTAATAATTTTAAACCTAATTATCCGAAGAAAATTGATGTTCGCAGGTTGTAATAAGGCTAAACATGAGCCAATTACCGTATGTCTATAAAGCTGATTAATTATACTGCTTTTTCAGCTCTTAACTTTTCATTAGTTGAATTAAAATTTTGCATGGATGAAATCACTGGATTTTCGGTGTTTAATTGTATTTTTAGAGAAATTCACAACCTAAATGAATTTAAATTAGTTATATATGAACTATATATACATTATATATTTGTACAGATGTCTTAGCCGCATCTCGTATTAAGAGAAATTATAGACCGTAAATATAAAATGAAGCTTTACGATATTTCATATAATTTGTATTTATCATTTGAAATAATTATAAGAAATATCCTACCATGAAAATTATACTACTTTATGCGTTTTAAATTACGAGAAAAATTCACAATTAGTTAAAAAGTCGGATGTTTTCAAATATTTAATTTATGAATTGTATAGTTTAATTATTTCTTATGTAAATTAACGTGTTTCTTAAGTTTTGATAATTCCTTTTCAAATATATTATTACCGTTGTTGAAACTCATTCTTAAATATGATCGTACGAGTAACCTCTTCGCATCCACAGTTAACGAGTTTGAGAAAATAAGTTTTGGGAATAACACGCCTCATTTTCATCCATCCTTGCTTTATTAAAACGCACGAGAATGAAAAAGACGCAAGATGAAGTGAGCTTCCATGATGCTTATGTTCTCCTCTTCAACAAAAGTAACATGATTACTAATTACACGTATATAATTGAAACCAGGTGAAGAAAATTTATATGGAGCCGAAGAAGGCACTTTTACTGGTACCTACTGGAATCTGTTGTTGTTGTTGTTGGTTAGCCGATCAGCCCACCCTGATAGAGCAAGCCGGCGGCACGCAGGTAACCGATCGCCCTCTCCGGAGTGGACCAGAGGTTCAGCGCACTAATGATGATGTGTTGTGTTCTGTGTTGTGCTAGAGTGGTACAGTCTGTCATAATGTGTTCAATTGTTTGTGGTGTGTCCTGGCACAGGTGGCAGGTGTCGTCTGTGGAGCTGTCTAGTCTGTGTTTATATGTCTGTAAGTTAGGGTGATGTCCACATCGGAATCGTGCTAAGTTTACTCGATCCGATCTGATAAGGCTGGTCTCTGACCTGTTAATGGGTGGCGGCTTCGCACCTAGGACCGCATTCGGACCGAGTCGTGTCAGTGCTTTGTGGACTAATTAGGTGTGTGTGTATGTGTTTTCTGTACTGTGTGATGTGTCTGTGGGGCGTGATATGGAATGGAGTATTTGGTTATAATGTGTCTCTGGTTTTACCTTAATACTGTAGTGCGAGGTGTTGGTGCATGATTGTACATGTAGTGGCAAGGGTGTTGTGGGTTAGTTGTCGCTGCTGCCATGAATTGTGTTCCCCTCATGTCTAAATGTTCCCTAACTTTCAGTATTTTTGTTTCTGTGTGCAGGTGTTCTATTGGTGGTGTTTGAGTACATCCTGTAATGATACGAAGTGCGTTGTTTTGTATTGTCTGTAAGGTGTTTATATGTGTGTTTGAGATAATGGGTGCCCAGCATGGGCTAACATAGTCCATAACTGAGCGAATATATTGTTTGTATAGGAGTGATGTTGTTTTCTGCTGGTGTCCAAAGTTAGTGCCTGTTAGTACCCTAAGCGTGTTAAGTCTTGACGTACATTTGTTTCTAATTCCTGAATGTGGTTTGCAAAAGATAATAATGTGTTGTATGTGACCCCAAGTATTTTGGTCCTGTGAGTGTGTGGAATGTTGGTGTTGTTTAGCGTAATCTGTGGTTATCTGGTGTTCTTTTGTGTTGCTTGTTAGCAAGGTGATGGTTCATTTTGTGGGCGCTACTTTGAGTCTATTGTGTGTGAGCCAGTCTTGTATACTGTTTATGTATGTTTGTAAGTTATTTGTAGTGGAGTCGATGTTGTTGTGGGTGGATGTTAGAGTGATATCATCTGCATATGATGATAAGGTAAGCTTGTTATCTATGGGTGTTGGAATGTCATGCATGTATAAGTTGAAGAGTGTTGGTGAGAGAACAGAGCCTTGAGGGTCCCCGTTCGGAAAAAGCTTGTTTTTGGATGACTTTCCATTAAATGTGACATGTGAGTATCTTCCTGAAAGATAGTTGCTCAGCCACCTTTTGGTGTTATTGTGCATTTTTGTGTTGAGTATTTTGTTTATGAGAGGGAAGCGTAGGATAGCATCAAATGCTTTACTAATGTCTATTGTTGCTAAAAGTGTACGTTGAGCTGGTCGTCTGGAGTTGATGCCATCCATGATGTGCTGCGTGAGGTTAGTGAGTAATGTCGTGGTTGAGTGCTGAGGTCTGAACACATGTTGAGTCGGCGATAGTGGTATGTGTGGGTTGGTGATTTGTAAGATTAGTCTTTCTGTTACTTTGGAAGGTGTGCATAGTAAAGTAATGGGTCTATAGGAAGCTGGTTCTGTTGGATTTTTGTTTGGTTTGAGTAGTGTAATAATTTTACCTTGTTTCCATATGTCAGGAGTAATACAGTGTTGGTATGAATATGTGCTGATGTTTGTGAGAGCTAGTATTCCCTGTGGGCCCAAGTGTTTAAGGTGTATGTTAGGTATGTTGTCTGGTCCAGTAGCCTTCGAATTCTTAATGTTTTTGATGATCTTTGTGGTCTGGTCTGTATTGAAGGGTGTAATGGTCGTGTCGAGTCCGTAGGTTTTCTTGTGTCTGGCTGTTTGTCTGTCTGCGTGTTTCTAGTTGTTGTCTCTGTTAAAGTGACTTATCTTTGCGTAGTAACTAACTAGAATGTTAGCTTGTTGTGTATATGTTGGGATATTATTTTGGCTGCGACAGATAGCCGCGTGTGAGGTGTGAATGCCGCTGTTAGAGTGGGTAATGCTGTTTATAATCTTGTATAGCCTGGATGTATCTGTGGAGTGGTTTAGTGTTGTTATGAATTCCCTAAATGTTTCTGTTTGTTTTTCTTTAAGTTTGTTGTTTATTTCTGTGTTGAGCTGTTGTATCTATTGTTTTATGGCTTCTGTGTGTGATGTTTGTGTGTTATATTTGAAGTTGTTACGTTGCCTTATGAGGTGGGCTATTTCTCTAGTGTAATTTGGGTTGTATTTCCTAATGTTGCCCTTGGCTATGTATTTGTTTGCATTATTGATGAGCTGATTAAATGTCTTGTGTTGCATTGATGTTTATAATAGGTGTGCTGTTTAATGTGGTGAATTGTTCGTCAGTCTGCATTTTGAAATGTTCCCAATCAGCTTTCTTGTAATTTCTGTAAGTGTACCTAGGCTGTTGGGGCAGAGTGTAGAACGTGTTGTAATGATGATGGGTAAGTGATCTAATGACAGTTGTTTTTCTGTTCTCCAGTGTGTATGTGTTGCTAGTGAGGGGGAACAGAACGTTATGTCTGGGGAGGAGTTTGAGTATCCTGCTTGATGTGATATGTGTGTATGATCTTCCGTGTTGTTAAGAATGAAGAGGCTGTTTAGTTGTGTGGCTATGTTGGCGCCTCTGGTGTTGCTTTGCTTGTGCAGGTACCAACTCGTGTCTTTGGCGTTGAAATCTCCCCCTAAGATGACATTAGTGAGACAGGCCAGATTGTGTAACTGTGGATTGTAATTGGCTGGCACCTGAGGTGAACTATCTGGTGGGATGTAAATGTTGATGAGTGTGGTGTTGTGTTTTGCGCGTGTTTTAATGTTAACTGCCTGTATTTCTATCGTGTTATCTGCTTGGTTTGTGTTTGTAATGTTTTGGGTGGCATCAGTGTAGCTAATGCTTTTACGTATGTAAGTGATGAGTCCACCCCGTGACCCCCAGTTCGATCTTGACGGATCGCCATAAAGTCAGGGATGGTGGGTGTTTTGTGTGTGCGTTTTAGTTTTTTCTTGTATAAGTGCTATGTGAATGTTTTGTTTGTGTACGAATTCCCTAAGCTGCATGATTTTGTTTGTGAGGCCATCTACGTTGTACTGTAATATGTTAATATTATGCTTCTGCATGTGTCTCATGGTCCTGTTGTGTCTGTCTTTGTGTATGGTGACATGTGTAAGTTGTAGTGGGGGCCTGGATCAGTCTTAATGTCACCGGAGAGTAAGAGTAGTCCGGGGAGCATGCAATTGCTCCCCGTAAATGAAAAAAATAGCACGCTGGTATAGATCCGGCCCCGGGAGCCGATCGGCACTCTGACCGTGCCACGCAACAGGCCGTCGACTGCCAGTCTGGCCAACTGTAAACAGCCCGCTGCACAGAGATTTGAGGAAGTTTGGCCACCAGCGCGTTGATGTTTCGGTTTGACGTCGCCTCTTCTTCGCGTTGACGTGTCCAACTCTGGAGGATACAGCCACTGTTAGAAGCTTCCTCGTCAGCTGCTAACTGTCGACATACGTTGAGGTTTTTAGCTCCTTCTTATCAGTTTCTTATTATCTTTGATCAAAATGTGCTGTTTATTACTGTTATTTCTTTTTGTACCTTATTTTCTTTATTAATTTGTCCAACAATTTGGGATTGGAAGTATGTAATGAAATTATTTCCGGTCCTGTCCTTCAAATGTTGTGATAAAAGGTTCTTTTAGGATTTTCTTTCAATCAAGAATAAAGAGAATGAATTCATTACTAAATTTTGCTTTATTCTTTCTATCTCTTTACGAAATAAAAACCCACCTGTTGTAACCATTGCTAGTGGTTGTCACATTCAGCACTCCACAAAACCGCGTGAAATTAATTCATAAACCCCAAACTTTGATAGGATATCAGCAGCAAAGATTCAGAAAAGGCAGTAATAAAGTATCAAAAAGGTGAGGAGGAAAAGAGATCTTCAAAGGGAAGACGAATGAAAATCCAACATAACTTCTCCAGCAGGTTCGATTACCAGAATACAAGGATTTTACATTATATGAAGATAAAAACATGAAACGGTTAATATCTCTGAGGTTCTTGAGCACATTTTTTTCTGTTCTCGAGATTTAAACAGCTTTCTTAGATCAATTTAAATGTTACATGGAGAACTTTGAAAAAGAGAAGAGAACTTTAAAAGAGAACCGGAAGTGAGATTTAAAATTAACAAGTCTCCTTGGTCAGACTGAGAAAGGAATAAGCCTCTAAATTATATCAGCGTACAGTCACGGAAGAAATTCTTGTCTCTTCCAAAATACCTCATATTGTAGGATCTGGAAACTTTGTTTACTTTAGAATACACTACACACACAGGAAGGCCAACCTGCGATAAAACGTAGGACTACTAACCTTTTCATAAAAATACACTTCAAACATAACTATAATACCATAAACCTTGCTTAAGAGTAGTTACAACTGATAGATTTTTTGGCTTAGAGTCAAAACAGAATGGCACGCAGGAAATTAGGCTGGTCGGCGATTCCAGTATTCGAGGGCAATTACAGGAGTTCTGCGGCAGGAATCCAATTATGAGAAGGAGGTACTGCTATCCTGGAGCCCGTTTTGACGACATCCCGGACTCCAAAGACGAGTTTGGTAAGGGTTCTGATGATAGTACGATATTTATGGTGCATGTTGGGACTAACGATGTTAAGAGTTCAGGTCGGAGGAGCTAATAAAGAAGTACAAGCGGCTGATGCGGACTCTAAAGGATAGGACTAATAAATTTTTTTTTCAGGAATCCTCCCTAGAATAGCAGAATCCGACAACTTTTTCAGCAGAGCTACCTATATGAATAATATTCTTAAGTCCCTTTGCCAACAGGAAAATGTTGAATTCATTGATTTGTGGAGTCATTTTTCTAATAAAAAGAATTTATTTTTGCGTGATGGTCTTCACCTGAATGGCGTGGGAGCAGCTCGTCTTGGTAGACTATTACATAGCTCTGCGATGGCTTTTAGGCAAAAAACGGCGTAACTCCAACGAAACCGACCAGACTAACATAAATTTTCCTTACAGTGAGCATCCGCCTCGTCGAAGAACCTCGAGATTCTACTGCGGTACTCAAGATTTTATAAATGTATTTTATATTAATGCTCGAAGTTGAAGATTTAAATTTGATGCACTATTAAGTATTGTCCATGACCAAAAATTTAAGGTTGTAGCAATTACTGAATCCTGATTAAATACAGAGCGTAGAGATTTTCTCGGAGGATATCATATCCCTGGTTATGAGATGTTTAACAATGACAAAATAGAAAAAAGGGGTGGTGATACAGTACTGTACGTTCGGTCACACTTAAAACCGATAATTAAAAACATTGCAGAAATTGATAATATAAATGCGACGTTTGTTAAAATTAAAGACAACTCAAGAAGGAAATTAATTATAGGTTTAGTATGTTGGCCTCCCTATCAGATTGTCGACAGTGATAATAATAGACTTCAGGAAGTAATTTTTTATGTAAGTACGAACATGATGCAATAATTATGAGAGGTCTTAATTTACCTTGCAGGGATAGGGGTGGTCCTTTACAGTCTAATTCCGGTCGTCGACTGTACGAGGGTTTGCTCGAAAGTTCACTTTTACAAATGATCAAAGAACCCACTCGAGAACGCAATATTCTAGAGTCAGTTTTAAATAGAGACCTAGACTTAATTGATAACATTTCTGTAGGAGTCTACTATTCCACCAGTGATCATAGGCAAATAACATTTGAAATTAAAATTAATCTATACTATAAAAAGGGGGTCCTGTCCGTCTATCTGTGGACACCATGTATTTACTATTAAGCTATTCTGAACATAGAAATAAATGCGCTTTGCTTTGTTTCAAACTTTTACTCTAACGCGCTAAGATTTTCATTGCTGCGTTCTTTTCAATTATTCGGTCAATAAAACTGTAGAAAAGAACGCAGCAATGAAAATCATAAGCTTCACATCCGAACCCATTGTATCAAGATTTGTGAAGCTTAAGATTGTCATGGCTGCGTTCTTTTGACCGAAAACTATTGACTCCAGTAATTGGGGGGGCCGCAGGTCCCATAATTACTGAGGCCGAAAGCCCCAGCACCGCAGGTCTAGCTAAATGGGTCCGTGGGGCCCACTTTTGCTAGTAATAATAAATCGTTACAGTCTGGAGAAGTTTCAGTCGATTGGAAACTTGCAAACATTACGCCAATATTAAAAAAATGGGACAAATCGCATCCGGGAAATTATCGTCCCGTTAGTCTGACTTCAGTGGTTGATAAGCTTATGGAGACGATCGTTCTGGACAAAATAATTAATTACTTAAAAATTAATAATTTAATCAAAGATTCTCAACACGGCTTTTGACGTAATCGTTCTTGTCTTACTAATTTGCCCGATTTCCTTAATGATGATGTGAATATATATGACGAGAGTAAGACAGGAGATAGTATATACTATAGTTCGATTTTCAAAAAGCGTTTAATAAAGTGCCACATAAAAGATTATTAGCCTAACTTCATTCTCATAGAATTAATGGTAATGTTCTCAAATGGATCGAAAATTTGCTTATTGGACGCAGGGGTATGTTAAGGGCAGGGCACTTAGGGCACGTGCCCTAGGCCCCGCGCTTTAATGGGCCCCTCACTCTAGAGAAGAGAGCCTGCTTATTATATAAAATTAGATCAGATCTTGTGTCATTGGATATAGGTTTTTGGAAAGTGGAAACACATCAAGAAAAAACTGAAAATGGTTGAAAAATAACATTATTATTGCACTTTTATTTTTACATAGAGCTAATAGCTGATCCTGCTGATGAATTGGTTTTTACGCTTTACATTGATTTCCTCCATGTTTTTTTTAATTTTCCTTACTTGATTATCCTTTCAAGTTTCAACACTATTTCTTACGTATAACGTACAGTATTATTTGCCTTTTGTATATTACATTGGCACAATTTTCCTAACAAGTTAACTGCCATTTCGCAACTCCGAGTCTCGCCCGTAGCGCCAAAGAATAATAATTATTGAGATTGTTTAACTTCCTTCGCAACATCTAAAGTCATATGACGGAGGGGACCTACAGCTTTACGTGGGATCCGAACCACTTGTCGCTACATAATCTGGACACGGAGGACGGTCTCCCATCCAACTACTTCCCAGACCCAATGTCGCTTAACTTCGCTGATCAACGGGAAGCGGTGTTACGACATTTACTACGACGTATATATATATATATATATATATATATATATATTGAAACCAATGCGAAAGTGTGTGTGTATATATATACACAAAACTCTCTCAGTACATCTTAACGTCACATGGCTGAGTGGGTGACGTGGCAGCTCGCAAAATTCGAATCTTCAATAGCACTGGTTCGAATCTCACTGAGGTAAAGTAAATTTATTTCTAACGTATTTAATCTCGAAACTTTGCTGTTAATATGTTGTTCCTGATTAACATAAAGTTGATATGCATGTAATTAATTACACTAGGGTTATAAAAATAAACTGAAATGATATTTAATTGGCATTTCCTCCAATAAATGGCGCCACTCACTTTGATTAGATTATTTTCAAGGAATCAGTTCCCCATAAAGTATTTCATAAAGAGTCGAAGTTTAATGAAAATACTCTTATCACCTGAGGGAACTTGTTCGATGAAGGAATTTTCTGCATCTTGATGAAAATTCTAGTCTCGGTGTATATGTTAAAAGCTGCCGCCAAATATTTTTTGTTTTTTTAACTTTGAATTTTTAACGCCAAATGTTTTTTGTTATTTTTGTCCTGTTCTTTTTAAGGTTTATTATTATGCACACATAAAAGATGTGTCGTTTTGCAGGACGAATTTTCCAGACTAGTATAAAATATCAATGAAGTTTTTTTCAAATGAATTATAGTTTGAACTTCATATTTTAATATATACACATGTATATGCAGTTGTCATTTGATCTGTTTTTGCATCTTTTATGTAAATAATCCTGCATTTATAAGCTGCATTATTTATTATTTAAAATTATAATATTTTTACCTATATACTACATCCCATTTATTCTTTTTATTTAAATAAATGTATTTTTATTTATTTTGCATCCAATCCTGTTTCACTCAGTTTCCATCACATAAAAGAATTTTACTTCCCAACCTGATAAAGAAAGCAAACAAATATAGGCCGTAAGAAAGTAATATCGGTTTTGCAGACAAGGTCTTTTCGCTATTTAGTCTTCTCTCTCCAAGCAAAACGATATATCAGATTCCCAATTCCAATAGTTTTATGGTGAAATTTAAAATTCTGTTATTTGTTTCTTATTTATTTACTCGACAGTACATACATGACTGAATTTAAATTATTAGGATAAGAAAGATGTGTTTATTGTGACTTTCCGTACAGTTTCTTTCAGTATCAAACTAAATATATCACCCTTTCATCGAGGCTTCTATTTTCATCCGACCATAAATATATCTGTTACGCCAAGAATTCCCTTATGAACACTTCTTCCCTGATTTTTTTTTTCGTGTTAAAATACAAATTTCTACTGCGCTTATCCAGTAAATAATTTTTCTAAACTATTCCTCAGCGTTTTTCTTGACAAGTCCTGGAAATGCCACCACGCATGGCGTATGAAGGGCCACTTAGGTATGGAATTTAGCCCTGTTGGAGGGAGGAGGGTTCACTAGGTTGCGTATGTGAATGGATGTGTGCGCTTTCGTCCTTTCTTTTTTTCATTACCGTCTGTCTATCGCATCCGAACTATTTCTGCCTTTTCACTCTTATCCATTGGGAAACGAGATTTTGTTAGTGTGTATCCAATATATAGATTTCTAAACGTTTGAACGACGCTTAAATGAAAAGACAATCTTAGCTATTTCTGGTGATGTTTTATAAAGTATATACTCTAATGGAGTACTTTTCCTGATAGAATATCCGTAGTTCTAGAAAAATTGCAATCTTGGAAATGTAGGAACGTGTATGTGCGTATATATATATATATGATGAATAAAACCACGAAGGAAAAAAGAAACACAAATGGGTGCTCAAGCGCTTTCGTCTAATGACATCCTCAGGAACACTGGAGTGAAAGGACAGATCAAGGCAATATATAGGTTGCAAAAATAAACATACATACATACATATTCATATATATACATATATATATATATATATATATATATATACATATATACATATATATAGTAAGCATAGAAAAAATTGTGGGAGGAGCCAACATTTATATGGTCACAAAAGAATAAAGAAATAAAAATAAATATAAATATAAATTGAGAAAAAATTAATTACAAAATAGTGCCTTAGTGATATATATGTCACAGCCTAAATAATCATAAAGAAATAAACAGGCAAATAAAAAAACCACAAATATATATACATACATATATATATATATATATATATATATATATAATATATATATATATAAAAAGACACTTTTAGCACTTTGGCCGACCTTCAATATAAATTCAAATGGCTTGTTTATGGAACAGGTCACAAAAGAATAAAGAAATAAAAATAAATATAAATATTGTAAGTGGAGTCTACCAATTCAAGCTCAAAAGGGAAGTTTTACAATCAATTTAATAGATGAAGCCAAATTGATATATATGTCACCAAAAAAATAAAGAAATAAACCAAAAAAAAACACAAATTAATTATTAAAAAAATAATAAAAAATAATAATTAATTGAAAGATAAATTTTAAGAGAGGCACACCAATTTATAAGGGAAAAATTACCACATATGCATATTATAGTCACAAACGAATAAAAAAGTACAAGTAAATATAAATTGGAAAACAAAATGATGCCTAGATGATATATAAAGAACAATAAAAAATATATACAACATATATACTGTATATATACGAAATATAAACGCAATATATACAGAATATATATATATATATATGCATAAGGGAAAAAAATTACCAAATTTTTTTTAAAATTATTGTCTGAAAAAACGGTAGGTCGCAAAAGAATAAAGAAATAAAAATAAATATAAATTGAAAAAATTACAAATAATACACGTACACATGTATACCCGCATAACCAAATATATATACATATACACCCATATATACAAACACACACACACACACACACATATATATATACACATACAAGCTTGACATTCGCGAAATGAGAAATCATCCCGCAGAACCTTTGTGAGGTTGTAAGGTAAGGTAAGGTACATACACATATATATATATATATATATATATATATATATATATATATATATATATATATATATACATTTAACTGCATACATACATACATACATACATATACACACATACATACATACATACATATACACACATATACATACAAACACATTTAACTGCAATGACCACACACATACTCACATACACATACATACATACACATACACGCATACAGCAAAAAATTGAAAAATAAAATTGTAAGGGAAACAAAAGACAAAAACAAATTTTTTACCAAAGATTTAACAACCTGCCCTTTTTGTTTAAATCCATTCTGAAGGAATTCAGAGCAACGGGATCGAGTTGAAACAGACCTTTACTCATGTTAAGGTTACAGTATTTGTAAGTTGAATTATAGCCGACTCAAGAATATTTCTATTAACAATGTTGCTAGAGTGAAACAAAACTGAAACTTCGTGGTTTTATTCATCATAAATACTTTTCACGTGTCACTTTCGTGAAATAATTTTTCATATATATATATATATATATATATATATATATATATATATATATAATATATATATATATATATATCTATATATATATATATATATATATATATATATATATATATATATATATATATAGATATATATATATATATATATATTATATATGGACTTTACCTAATTGTAAGTCTTAGTCGAAAACCATAAAAACACCCAAAACCGTTGAGTACAGACGTCTCATTCCTTAATCTTTTATTCCAAAGATTCTCATTACCTTATTGTTAACATCAAATTACTCGAAATGGCGATGTTGTTTCTTAATGAAAAAAAATATAGGAATCGGTGTTATGTGCAGTAAAAAATACCCTTCATAGAGAACTTCTGCTACTTCACCATGCTGGATAATATAAGTGGTAGGGAAATTACTCTTTTACAATAAAGCGCTTGGTGGTTCCAGTAGTATAGGTGCATAAAATTAGAGGGGAGGTAGGGGAAGAAGGGGAGCAAAAGAGTAAAATTTTTAACACAACTGTGTAAACAATAGGATTGATAAGAGTAAACAGAGGTTTGATTATGTAAACAAGGCTTACTTAGTAAGAGAAAATTAAATATAAAATTAAAAATAAATATAAAATTTTTGTTTATTTACACGAGTATATATACAGTACCTTTCAACCTTTCAAAGGTTCCATGCGATGATTCCTTATTTCACGAAGGTCAAGCGTATATGCGTGCCTGTGACATCATTCTTTGAGTGCGTTCACGTCATTCTATACTCTTTTTAATACACAATTAAATTTTCAAAGTATGCATCGTAACCTCTTCCAGCTCCTCGTCTCATTTTGATGTAGGAGATAATTAAATTTTTTCCGTCGTATCGTTTCATTTGACGTAGGAGGTAACTGACTAACTGTTACCATTTATCATCTCTTATAACTCCTAAACAGGGCTTTTCTTTGGACAAAAAACAATTTTATTATTATAATGCGTTACATAGACAATTGAGTGAAGGTTAAATGGAAACACATCAATGTGCAATATTTACTAACATATCACGACATTATATTCTTTACTAGTGAACTTACAAATAATCCTGAATTAATTACATTTATCATAACTTATACAGGGTGATTTATAAATGTGTTTCATAAGTCGTGGGGTGTATTCTTGATACAAAAGTAAAGAAAAAACATATAAACATAGGTCGAGAAACCCTTAGGTTTGAGCTATAGCACGCGACAGAAAAATGAAACGTCTAAAAGGAATATCTCGATGCTGTCTATCCTGACAGGTGGATATGGCGCGGTAGTCCTATTCCGTGGCCACCTCGGTCACCAGATTTAAATCCTCTTGATTATTACTTGTGGGGTCATTTAAAAAGCCTAGGTTATGTTACACAAGTCCGAGCACGTGATGAATTGTGGCAACGAGTTCGAAAAAATTGTGAAACGATCCGCAATACTCCAAGAATTTTTGAGTGTGTCGGACAATCACTGGTATGACGTGCTGAGGTATGTATTCACAAAGCGACTGATACTTCTCGGTGGAAGGGGGGGGGGGGGTGCTTCTAAATATGCTCTAAGTTCTAACCCATTCTCACCTTGCTCGTCTCTACCCTTCATAAAACCGTCGATTAACACAGTGTAGCCATGTTCAAAGATGGTATAAAAATAATGCATATCAACAACATGAGCAATCTAATCAACTTTCAATTTGCGGAAGGTAACTATTTCAAATACTCTATCGAGGGTGAATCGATGCCGTGTAGGTACAAGTTCATTATTAACACTGTTATTACTATAAGTTTTTAGATTAGATTTCCACATTAGTCGTATATTAACGCGGGGCTGAGCAATATCACGACTCACAGTTAACATACAAATAATGGCGTATGAGGAGATGCACTGACCATCACTTTTGTAGCACGCGCGGTAGATGGTATTTTATGAATATAATTCTCAGTCGCCCATTTCTTAATCAACATATAGATTTTTGTCGTCAACACTCAAACAAATAACATTACGGAGAGGGCAATATAGGGGTGGAGCACGACTATTGCAGGAGACTGTACATATGCAGTATGCTTAAATAAATATATGCATATTATATATAAACATGTAAATATAAATTATACGCATAATATAGAGATTTTATACAAAATAAATGACTAACAATAAATCTCGTATTATGATGCAAACGGAAGAACGCTATCTCGATCTCAAAGGATTTTAAATTGCAAATCCCTCAAAAACTGTGGCGATAGAAAAAACTGTTTTCATTTACGTAATCAACGTTTACGTTGATTACGTAAATGAAAACAAAGTTTTTCTATCACATAAGAATCACAAATAAGAATCACCCACATTTATCAAAAGGAGAATAACTTTGTTGAACAGTGTAAACAATGTATTTTTTAAATTTAATTGTAAAACTGAACCTTATAATTTATTTATATATGTAGTCTGTGTAGGGTGGCCATTTAAAAAGGAGGACACTGCGTATGTGGCCGTACGTTAACATATATATAATATATATATATATGTTAACGTACGGCCGCAAATCAATTATATGGCATCATAAAAGCTCATTTCTTCGTATTCTTCAATCAGATGATCGTACAGCATATTGGTGTTCAGTTGGGAGTTTTCATTTTCATAAGTAGTAATATAATTGAAATGTTCGCGCGCGACCATGCTGAAATGAAAGGAATTTAATTTATGTAAGAAAATTAATTCGCGAAATGTGTCGGATGCAAATATTGTTGTTTTCAAATAAATGTTTTAATTATTTGAATGTAAAAATAATAACTTACATTTTGCCATAACTTGAGTGTCATATGCTGAGCGTACCTCCGATCGGCTACGTGCCCCCCTTCCTCACCCTCAGTGGTCTGCAAAGGCTGATTATTTCAGCCTCTCGGGGTTGAATCCTGCAAAATAGGAAATGAAGTCGTACACAAAAGTATTTGGAAATAAATTATATATATATACAGGCATGCCTCGGTTTACGAATTAATTCGTTCTTAGAGAGCGTCCGTAAAGCGAAACTTCGTAAAGCAGAGCATTATTTCTCATAGACTTAATGTTATAATCAAGGGTTACGTTCTCAGAACAAAATTTTACATACAAAATTATATAAAAATCGCAAGAAAAGGTAATAAAACAATAGTTTATGCAGCAAACAATGGTTTGTTCATAGAATGCATCATTTTAAATAAAAAATAATCCTTTAAAATAAAAAAGAAAGCAAAGAAATATTAAAGTGCAGTATTTAGTTTTCATTTGATGCACTCGTAGACACACTCGTAGACGCGCTTGTAGACGTCCTTGTAGACACGCTTGTAGACACGCTTGTAGACGCACTTGTAAACGCAGTCGTGGATGGAGGACGCTTGAAAAATGAATCCAAAGTTGTCTGTTTTGAACAAGACTTTTTCTTTTCTCTGTAAATTTCGCGGTAACAGGCAGTAGCATTTTTTAAACTAGCAGCAACTTTTTCACTTCGTTCGAAATTGGGATCTTGTGCCTGAAAAATGTCGAGGGCTTTATCTAAATGATGAAATGCTTCAGCGAGTCCTTTGAGAGTTAATGAATGAGCAGGGATTGTATATGCTTGCGTGAGATAATTATTTTTACCTTTTAAATTTGTTTGTTTAATTTTTTATTTAGTGTAAAATAAAATTCGTAAACCCGGGGATTCGTAAAACGAGGCGTCGTAAAGCGAGGTATGCCTGTATATCTATGGATGGACCTTTTCCGTTCTATGGGCACCATTGAAATGAGAGAAATTAATATTTTTTAAACTTATTTTAACGTTATTAATAATCAGTACATTTTGAATAGGAGAAATTTAGGATCACCTGAAGATCAGGGCCCCCAGCCTTCTTTAGTTAGCCTTATAAGGCTAACTAACGAAAATATCACGACTTAACCTAACCAATCGTCAAGGGTGTACAGTTGACCTAACCGGGCATTCAATTAACCTAACCGGACATTCAATAATTTTACCGTAGCTTTCGATATATATATATATACTTTGTTACTTTCTGAGGGTTTGAACGACGGTTCAGGATCGACCTACGGTCGACTGCTCTACAGCATCCCACCTTATTTGAGGAATCATTATATATATATATATATATATCAGGCGTCGCGAGTACGAGGGGCGAACTCCCCGCATTGGCAATTTGCGATTGTTCCACGAATGACTAGTTCAACCGTCCCTCTATCCACAGACACTTGGTATAGCCAAATACCCACTCTCGTACACTCAAAATGTAGTTATTTTCAGCGCGTATATTTGCGCTATGTGCCTCTCGTACACAAGAGTCAGAGTTTAAAGGCTTTTATCTCAAAACTGGTTTGGCAAGTTCGCTCCTTGTACTCGCGACGCTTTATATATATATATAATATATATATATATATATATATCAGGGCTGGCAGGTCAGACCCGGGTTTAACCCGAATGTGAGATAAGACTCGGACCCGGACCCGATAGTGAATTTTAGAAAAAAGACCTGGACCTGGACCTGGACCTGAAAGTGAATTTTAAAATTGACCCAGACCCAGACCCGACCCGAAAGTGAAGGACCCGCACAGCCGGGTTTTTAGTTTACAAAATTTATGTGTGCGCCTTTAGATTTGGCAACAATGTATTGAATTATCACTCCACCCTCCAAATGACTGACTGGAAGTGGAGAGTTAACGGTTACGGAAGAATAGCCTAATTCTAATATATTTTATTGTTTGTTTGTGAGTTGTGTACTGTGTACATTGGTTGGTCTCCAGTGCTTCGTTTGCTATTTATATTTGCAATGCCTTTACAAGGTCTTTTTTCGGTGGGGAGTGGTAGCAAAAAGCTAGCCTCACAAATGAATATTTTAAATATAATAATATTGATAAAACATCTACATGCCAAATTGAAAAGTGTGGAAAAGTGTATCGTGGCAATCATGTGACAAACCTAAAGCGACACCTAAAATCGTGTCACCCAGACATATATCGTAAAGTTGAGGATCATGATAAAAGCCTACCTAGCACTAGCAGTACTTCGAAAACTCAAATACAAACCAAGGGAATGAATGTAGGCCAAACTAGTGTTAAAAACTTTTTTTTAAATTTAAAGTTGGAGTTCACCCGCAACTTCATAAGAGAACTTTAGAAAATGGCCTTATTTCGTGGGTGACAATAGACGGGCGGCCTTTTAGCATTGTAGAAGATATTGGATTTAAAATTTTGGTTGAACCATTTCTATCTACAATGAATATGAACATGAACAGAAAAAATCTTGCTACTTTGACTCTCGATAGAGCAATAGCTGAAAAAAATAAGTTAAAAATACTTCTTAAAAAAATGTTTCATTTAAAAGTAGAGTATTGCAGCCGCTTAGATAGGGGATTTTTAGGTATTGAAGCCCAATATGACTTTGAAAACAAAATTGAAGTGAAAACATTGGCTATATATATATATATCGTACAATATTACAGTATATGTAAAAGAATGTTACTTTAAATCTAAATCAGTAATAAATAATTAATTTCATAGGAGATGTTTTGAAACAAACCATTCAGTCTGTGTTAACCGAGTACGACTTGGGATCTGCACAAGTATCCATTGCAACAGACAACGGGTCCGATATGATCAAGTGCTGTTAGAATAAGGGGGCTGAAGAGAGCAATCATACATCGTATTTTGTCCATTAGCAATGCATGTATAACTACTATACCTAGTTACTATTAAATATGAATACAATTAATACACCTACTTTCAAACATTTCCAAAATCGGATTAATTAATATATATGGTTAGGCTACTACCGTATAGCCATATAATGTTTTACTGTTTCAGAAAACATGTTAATGTAGCTACGGTAGCAGTCTTATTACCTAAATACCTATCGTATACCAGATTATAATTATTACATTTTTAATAATGGACCCGACCCAGACCCGGGTCATATACTGAAAGACCCGACAGGACCTGAAAATTAACTTTCGGGTCCGACCCGGACCTGGACCAGGACCCGAAAGTAAATTAGAAAAATGACCCGGACCCGACCCGAAAGTGATAGACCCGCACAGCCCTGATATATATATATACACACTGTATAACTATTCTTTGAATGCTGTAGAAAGCGAAAAAGTGTACATAATAACAAAATTATTTATTTACACTACTTCATGAGTACTCAGTTAAATATAATTGCGTAGAGACATACAGTTATGAGTATATTATTAAAGTTGCATAGAAAAAAGGAAAACTTGCATTTTGTGGTGTTTTAATTTTGAAATTGCTGATTGTGCTATTTCGTGGGCATCTTCTGGGTAATCACACATTCGTAACCATTGACAATACAAAGATCAAGATCAACATGTGCGATTTCGTTCCTGAAAAATATACGATTAGAGGCCATATATACAGTACAAAATGCAATCAAAGTGGGTGGAAGTCAAAACTTGCTCAATTTTTATCCATAAGGCGTGTCAGTATACGCAATGAAAACATATATATATATATACACGAGGTGTGTGCAAAAAGTTCCCGGACTAATCCCACAAAAACTTTCTGGTAACACTTACGATCTAATTGATGTTGTCCCTTTCAAAGTAGTCTCTTTGTGCAGCTATACATCGCTCCCAACGGCGTTTTCACTTTTGAAAGCATTCGTGGTAGGCCGTATTCCTGACCGCCTTCAGTTCGTTTGTTGCATTTTGAATAATTTCTTCCGCACTTTGAAATCTTCGACCTTTCAATGCAAATTTAAGTTTGGGGGAAAGAAAAAAGTCTGCCGGGGCCAGATCTGGAGAATAAGTGGGTTGGGGAACGACTACGACGTTGTGCTTCGCCAGGTACTGCTGAATTGACAACGCTGTGTATGTGGGCGCATTGTTATGGTGCAACATCTACGTTCCTGCGTTCCAACTTTCAGGCCGTTTTCTCCTGACTGCATCTTGCACGCGCTTCAGTATTTCCAAATAAAACTGTTCGTTAACTGTTTGACCTCTAGGGACGAATTTCCTATGAACGAGTGCTTTTTTCGGTCTCGGGGACGTCGCGCACTTCCATTGCGATGACTGCTGTTTTCTTTCAACGTCATACCCGTACATCCACGTTTCTTCACCCGTAACGATGTTTCTGAGAAAATTTTCATCAAGATTGGCACGTTGAAGGACACACGACGCATCCCCAAATTCTCTCTGAATATCGTGTGGCATGATCCTATCGAAATGTCCATTTTGTCCGCGACGCGACTTCCCTGACTGTCAGTCTACGGTTCCCTCGAATCATTTCACGAACTCAACAGTGTCATCAGTTCTTGAAGTGGAAGGTCGTTCCACATTTGCATCGTCCTCCGTCGATGTTCGGCCTTCCTTAAAAGCGCTTGTGCTACTCAGAAGTGGTTGTCCGACTTAAAGCGTCACTGCCAAATGCTGTGTTCAGCATGGCATGGGTTTCAGAAGCAGTCTTACCCAGCTTAACGCAAAATTTTATGCACACACACGTTGTTCTTCAACAGTAGCCATTATTCAAATGCACAAAATGCGACAAAACACACAAAATTACTTCACAAAACAGTAAATATCGAGAGAAAAACGATATCAACAAGCGGTAACCGTCTTTGGACACAGATTGAGTCACACTACAACATGCATCACATGACGCGCATGCGCGTCATGTGATGCGCGCGCAGCATAACCAGTTCGGGAACTTTTTGAACACACCTCGTGTGTGTGTGTGTATATATATATATAATATATATATATATATATATATATATATATATATATATAAGTAAATATTAAAACAATAAATCGAAATAATTACTGACAAGATTTCATGTTTTGAATAAAATAATTAAGCACTTATTATCACTTCACTGCATTTAAAATCTAGCAAACATTATTTAAAAACATTAAAAATAATCAGGGGTGGCCAACCCGCGGTACGCGTGCCACTAGTGGCACGGGTGGCTATTTCTAGTGGCACGTGGACGACAAAAAATTAGCTGCGAGTGATTGTAATGAACAGCCAAATTTTGAAAAATAATTTATTTTATAATTTACGGGCGCTAAAATATTCAAGTTTGCACATTCCACAATTTCAACTCAAATAGTGGCACGCCACAGAAAAAGGTTGGCCACCACTGTGTTAAATGAAATAAAAAAATTACCGGTTTTCAGCAGTGAAGTCTGCCATTTCAGAACTTTCCTTACTTAGAGTGATAAGCTGTATTGCCTGTCAGGCCTTACGCTGAAAACTCCCTATGCCTGTTGGAAGGCACGAGCTCCTTTTATACCAAAAAGAATACAGAGGGGCGTGTCCTTAAAATGTCACAGATCCAATAATAACGAGAGTCGGTGATGAATTCTGTAATATACAGTATTGTACATTATTATTTTTTTCTGATTCTGTTAACTGTTTTAAATTCAATTATTAAGCTCTAAGCTATAATATATGTCTATATGAGGTCGGGGTTTCGGTCCCCCGCTGGTGAATAATCTCATTCTATTTCAACTAATATTCTAAAAATAAATGAAAAGTATTTTGAATGTATCAGATTGAAATATATCGTTCAATTCTGCTTCTTAATGAAAAATATAACACTCAAGTTATCTCTCTCTCTCTCTCTCTCTCAGACAAACTGGAAATTAAACATTTAAATTGCGTAACAAGTAAGTTTTCTATTCTTTGTGTCTAGATGCATCCTCATTGTGGTTAAAAATATTTTGAAATTGTGACGCAGTTCATTTAGTGTTCGTATTTATAGGCTATCCTAAAAAGAGGAAAAAACAATTATATTATTATTATTATCATCCTGCAGAGTTCATGAGGATAATATCTTGCCCCTGGTCAAAAATAAGTATGGAGACATTCTGTACAATAATAATTACAGGCCTGTTGCTATCGCTTCCTGCTTCTCGAAACTATTAGAAAAACTCTTGTTACTCCCATTAAATGATTACCTATAGACATCTCCTAATCAGTTTGGTTTTAAAAGGTCCCACTCAACGACCTGTGTATCTATATACTTAAGGAAATAATATCTAAAGGCACTGAGAGTAATTCAACTATTTATAGCTGTTTCCTAGATATAAGTAAGGCATATGAAAGAGTGAACCACAATATTTTATTTAAAAAACTAAAGACAGGAAGGTTCCCATGTACTGTAGATATTAAATTTATTGAAATTTTGGTATTCCCACCAATCTTTTACCGTTAGGTGGGGCAATGTACTATCCGAATGTTTTGGCTCCTCTTGCGGGGTGAGGCAAGGCTCCTTGCTCTCTCCTATGCTGTCTAATGTGTATATTGACGGATTAATTGCTTCACTTAATGAGGCAACAGTGGGATGTTGTATAGATAACACAAGGATAAATAATTTAGTTTATGCCGATGATATGGTGTTGATAAGTCCCTCTGTTAAAGGTCTGGATCGGCTACTAAAAGTCTGCGAAGTGTATTCGCAGAAACATGATATTCTCTTTAATGTTACAAAAACTAAGGTTATGCAATTCCATCCTAAAAAGCTATAATCAGCCAGCTGATATTAGGTTTAAAATGGGAGGTGAAGTAATTGAGGAAGTACAAGAGTTTAAGTATTTGAGTCAAACTATCACCAGCTCATTGAGTGATGACTCAGATACTGTATAAGAAAACAATCTCGAAACCTTTGTGCTAAGACAAATATGACTATAAGGAACTTCCGGTTCTGTACAAGTGAAGCTAAAGACTCGTACTTTCTGCAGTAATATATACGGAGAGCAACTCTGAGTGAATTATAAAAAAGGTTCTGGCAGAACCCTAAATTTGCTGTACAACAGTTCTTTTAGACTCCTACATAAATTACCCCCGAGATGCTCAGCTTCGCAAATGTTTTCTACCCGCAATGTCCCAATATTCCTGGAGGTAAACAAAACGTGCTATATACAGTCTAATTCAAAGAATTAAAAAAATCAACCAACCCGATTATCCAAGCTATCCATGAGTCCTGCCGTTTGTCTTCTAAGCTATGGAATTCATGGTACGAAAATGTCTGTCTGTGGCTCCACTTAACTGCGACATTACTGTATTATTTCTAATTAATTGTATATATTTCTATCCTTAGTATGTGAACTGTCATTGTATTATTAATATTTGTCATATGGACTGTAGTCTGCCAATAATCCTTTTCGTTTTCATTCATTTTCATTTTCATTTATTATATTTATGCATTAATTCATTTGTTCAATGTAGGTTTCGGTCTTCTAAGTGTCTTTCATACATTTATTAATTTTATTTATTTGGCTAAGCCTTGGCTCGCGAAACCTTTCAAGATTAAGAACCAACCTGTGACCCTGAACATAGCTTCTTGGTATACAGTAGACCTACCCTAGTTTCAATCTCTAAATTAAATGGCCTACACTTGAGAAAAGACACTGATAAATTAGAAAGGATTCGGTCTAGAGCAGCGGTTCTCAAACTTTTTCTTCTTTCTTCTGTATCCCTTGAATTCTTTCACGGGATTTTCTGGATTTTCGAGAGAGATAGAGGATTTTTACTTTCTTTACGACCGTGTGACCCGTGGCCGTTTGTTAATCGTATATAAAATTAAAAGGGTTATATTTTCAGGACCACTTCGCATACCCCCTAAGATTCCCTCGCTTACTCTTGGGGGTACGCCGTATTCCAGTTTGAGAACCACTGGTCTAGAGCAACCGAAATGAATCCAGAACTGGGAAGTAAAATATTTTATGAAAAATTAGACTGAGCTAGATATGCATTCACTTGAGAAGTGTCGACTTGTAGGAGAATTAATTCCAGTATTTAAAACTAATAAATTGCTTTGATAACGAATATTACAGGACGTTATTTGATAGTGATAGAGAATCATTTACAAGAAGAAATGGATATAAATTGAAAGTCAAAAGTTTTTGAGAGTGATGCTGTGAAGCAATTCTTTCATGTAACTTAAATTTATACTTAAACGTAAATTCCTTAAACTTTCATGCATTAGACATTTTTTTGTCAGACAACTTATCAGACATTTTATTAGACATTTCGGATTAGTCTTTTTAATTATTTAAAAAATTGGTACAATTTAGACATTTCACTTAACTTACTAGCGAAATGTTTAACTAATGTGAAATGTCTAATGCATTAGACATTTCAAAATTCACAAAATTGGAACAATGAAACGTCTAACGAAACGTCTAGTTCTATTTTGAGTGTTACAAAATAATTTTTTAAGAAATATGCTGTGAATAAAAATAGCGAATTATATCTACACAAAAGAACTTAATATGAAAAATTACTCTCGAAATACGGATCCTCACCATGCAAGGATGAAAGAAAGAGGAGAAATGATTTAAAGACAAATACAACCTTTCGGAATTGTATCTTTAAACAAATTTTCCGACTTAAACTAACTCGTCAAAGAACTTTCAAATTTTTATTTTGAAACCTTCGAAGTTTTTCTTAATTATTTAAAATAAATGACTTGTTTCGCATAATTTAAAGAAGAGGCAAAGAAGAAAATTTATGGTTGAAAGATATTTGCATGTACATTTCGGAAGAAGTTCGCCAAAGGAAAGTCCATAATAAATACATTGAAATAATAAATACATTGAAAATTTCAAGCACTTTGTTATTTTCTTATTTGTTGGAAAATAGCTTTATATCTCGCCTTCGCTTCTTTTAGGATTGGATATTAAATAGGCTGTTTTTCTTAGAGACGCTCTTCTCCATACCGAGTAAAAAGAATTCTCCCTTATTACGAACTACGTCCGAAAGATTGTATTTATCTTTCAATCATTTTTCCTCTTTCTTTCATCCCTGCATGGCGAAGATCCGCGTGGTTCTTAATCTTGAAAGATTTTACGAGCCAAGCAAGGCTTAGCCATATAAATAAAATTAATAAATGCATGAAAGACGCATAGAACAGCTAAACCCATTATACATGAAACAAATTAATAAATACACAAATATGATCATTGTTTTTCCCTCTTTTCAGGATAGCCTTTAAATAGAACACTAAATAAACTACATCAATTCAAAATACTTTTAACCACAATGCGCATCCGTCTACGCGCAAAGAATAGAAAACTAACTTGTTATATAAATTAAATGTTTAATTTCTACCCTTTTATATATTTGAAGCACTTAAGCACCGTTTTCAAATATTTGAAGTATCTATTAAATACTGCAAAATAGCTATTATTTATTTCGGAAAGCTAAGTTCATCATGAGATGTTGAATAGACGTTACATATATATAACCAAACGTCTTCTCCCATTTGGGTGATGTCATATCTCTCTCTCTTCTCTCTCTCTCTCTCTCTCTCTCTCTCTCTCTCATGATAAAATGTGAAGACAGAGGAAGAAAAAGTAATAAGGAAAAGAATGAGCAAATCCCTCCATCTTCCTTCATACACTACTCTTCATCTCGTCTTAGGAGGCTTCACTGTGAGCTAATTGGAGGCTTCTAAGCTAAATGAAGGGAAACCAACAGGGATTTGTCTTTATTTTTTACGTCTTTTGGGAATTTCTTTTCACAATATGAAACAATTTTCGGAATCAAACATTCAGTTCGAAATACAAGTTGCAATAATTGTTCGAAGTTTAAAATGTTCCAGTTTAGACATTGTTTAGACATTTAGTTCTTTACTCATTAATTGGTTTATGTATTATTTTAATGACATCCTAATCCCAGAGTTTCAAACGTGTAAAGGACACACACACACACACACACACACACACACACACACACACACACACATATATATATATATATATATATGAAAAGTATTTCACGAAAGTAACACGTGAAAAATATTTATGATGAATAAAACCACGAAGGAAAGGAAACAGAGTGGTGTTCAAACGCTTTCGTCTAATGACATCATCAGGAACACCGAAGTAAATAAAGAGTTCAAGACTATATATAGGTTACAAAAAAAAAAATATATATATATAAATATAGAAATAAAAAGGGCACAAAGTAAGGCATACACGTTCATTCACACAGGCCTCTTGGTAGATCAACGGCCCACACGTGACAAAACTACACACATACGGTCCTTCATACGCATTTAGTCACTCCAGATCTTGTCAGAAATAAAGCAGACGGATTCCCGAACTTACCAACTTCTGACAAACCACCTCCATTCCAATCGACTTGCAGCCATTTCTTGTGCAACAATGCGACTCGTTGGCTCTGTAGACTCAGGCAGAGCTGGGCAATTGCGGCATATTTTGCGGTACTGCGGTACTGCGGTACTACCGCAAACCGCAAACCGGTACCGCATAACGCAGTACCGCAAAGGATCGCTGAAAATACCGCAGTACCGCTACCGCATTCAAATTTCCGCGTACCGGTTTGGTACAGGTTTGGTAGTTTGGTAGTACCGCAGTACCGCAGTACTGCAAAATATGCCGCAATTGCCCAGCTCTGCTACCAAACCGGCACCAAACCGGTACGCGAAAATTTGAATGCGGTAGCGGTACTGCGGTACTTTCAGCGATCCTTTGCGGTACTGCGTTATGCGGTTCCGGTTTGCGGTAGTACCGCAGTACCGCAAAATATGCCGCAAATGCCCAGCTCTGCCCTGAGTGTAGAGTAAGCATATTTCTGAAAATACTAGCGTAAAATTCCCAATGTTTACCCTTCAGCTAATTACATTTGTTATAATGTATTCTATTGTAGTAATTTTTTGTCATAATCGTTTCATTATAATCGATCATCATAATTCATCATTCTAATTCGTTACAATACCTCATTATAATTATACCGAGGGGTGAGCAGCCGGTGTTCGGTATCTTATTAATAACATTACTTTTCATTAGAATTAACTGTTGCTTTAATAATTTTATTTAATTAGAATGCATTTTCTTAACTGTAATAATTGTACTGATTTATTAATCCTATTTGTACTTAAAGAAGATAACCGGCAATGTGGCGCCATCCCAAAACTGTAAAACTGCGAAATTCTATTTAAAGACTGCTGTACTTCAAAAAATTTACCACTCGCTGTTGGAAATGAATAAATAAACCCCGTTCATTATTATATGTAACTCGTAATTATATTAATTTTGGAACTAAAACTATTCTTGCACCAGCCACCATTCACAGAGGTGGTCTTCTCCTTCTCATCTCACTGTAACTTATAATTCCTGCACCAACTCTTGATTTCATTTTCAACTTTGTCTCATTTTGTCAAGTCTCAGACAATTCGACAGTATATTTCTGCTTGTCCTTATCGTCATTAAAATGTCTTGAGTGAAGTAAGACTCGGGTAAAATTCCTGAATTTTATTCAATTTCCTTTTTGTCTTATTATCTTGTATCAAATATTATTTTCACTTGGTTTCCACAACTCAGTATTTTGATTAAAGTCAAATTTGAACTTCGAGACCACAACTCTCTCATCACCGTCTAACGGAACACGCGCGTGATATATGTGTGTGTGTATATATATGTATATATATGTGTATGTGTGTGTGTGTGTGCGAGGCTCGCGAGTACGAGAGACGAACTCGCCACAATGGCGATTTTGCATTCCACGAGTGAATAATTCAACCTTCCCCCCATCACAGACAACTTGGTATAGCCAAATACCCACTCTCGTACACTCAAAATGTAGTTATTTTCAATGCATACTGATGAATATATTAAAAGTCCCAACAAATCCAAGTTGTGCTCTAGCCGCCATCTTGGAAAATGGCGGCCGAATTTCGGTTTTTTGGAAATAACTTTAGAACCGTAAAAGATACGAAACTTTACCAAGAGAGCAATATCATTCTACATAGAAAGACAAACATTTTCTGTTCCCAACTTTGTTTTGTACGATGAAAAATAAAAACGTTATGCAAAACCAAAGATTTTTCATTCTATGAATCAATGCGGACACGACGTTCAAACTGGGTTTGTAAGTAAAAAAAGCGAATGTTTTGTTATGACTGCCTATTTTCAGAAACTTCTCTTACTTTGTATGGGTGATTTTGTGAAAAAATATTTCACAGGAACGAGCTAGTAGAAATATAAATTGTGACAGTACCTGGTTTTCTAAATATTTATACCAATACATTTTCTTGTTTCTAGCAGATATGGGCAACTCTGTCCCTAATTTCCTATATTCTACTTCTAATAAATACTCTTAATTATGATTATATCTACGGATTCATCTGTAACATTTATTCACTCAATCGGAGGTTATGAGTTGATATACCGAAGTAATAGTTCAAAGTGAATGACAGACGAACTAATATTTTTCTTTTCTTTTCAGGTAATGGACGCTATTGATGAGTCAAGATGAAGTGCTTGATATGTGTTTAAACAAATCTACAGATAAGAAAAAAAATGTTAAAATAAGAAAACTTTATTAATAAAATTTGCCTTCGTAAATTAAAATAACTTGTAAATGTATATTTTGTATCTTAGAATTAAATGTAATTAAATATTCTAGTTTTTTAACGTCTAAAATATACTTAGTATAAAATTTTCTATTGTCTTTATATATTTTAAATAACTAATTAATTTTGAAACTGTCAAATATATGCTTCCTTACTTTCATAGTGCAGGTCATATACACTATGCAAAATGTGCCCATCTGTATCTAACTTTGATGGAGGATTTGCCCAACAAAATGTCATCTGAGGACTTCCAAAGATTCACGAAAGATGGTTACTTCACAATCAGGCGCAGTGACAGATTCTGGTCTGGTGTGTCAACAGATATGTGCATTGAGCAAGTTTTAATGCGTAGCTTTAAAGCAATAGGTGGACTTACACATGGTCGGGGAATCACAGATTCAACTTTACAGAGATGGGTGTTGTCTGCTCCAGCTTGTGGTGAAATAACTGGAACGTTATCAGAGTTCGCAGGAATAAGTGTAACAATTAGTCATCAGAACATAGAATCTGGAACATCTCGTCAAACAAGAGATTTAAACGACTTTGTGACATTTGTTTGCTGGCTAAAAGAACATAACCCATTTGGTCAATTATCAGGACAGTTGGTAAACCTCTCAAATGGGTTGATAGCAGATTCATCAATAACATGTGATAGGGCACTAGAGATTGGTACAGAAACAATGAAAGCACTCTCAAGTCATAGCTTCTCTGATATTCGACTGCAAGGAAGAAGAAAGTAGTTCCTTTGTCTAACCTGTCATCTGGCACAATAAAGATGAAAGAAAAAACTGTAATCCTGCATTCCCCACAAGAACTCTTCCACAGAATGATATGTTTGGACATAAGCAAAACAGAAGTTAAAGGGTACTTTCAGTATGAGCTGGCAAGTGTGCCTCCATCATTATTTGACTCAACATTGTTAAGAAAGGCACAAAGTCTTCTCTGATCAATGCTTTTCAGTCGCACAACGAGATGTTAGCTTTACCAGCCAATCCTCACTACATTTTAGATGGAGGAAACCTTCTTCATTGCGTTGTTTGGCCAAAACCCGCTACATTTGGTCAGCTGTTTGACTTGTATACAACCTCTGTAGAGAGCAATTACGGTAAAAACTGTACAGTGGTGTTTGATGGTTATCCTGACAGAGAAACCACTAAGACAGCCGAGCAAGAGCGACGAGCAGCAAAAAGAACTTCTAGAGATATCATATTTAATGAGAATACACCAACCACTATACCACAATCAGATTTTATTGCTAACAGAAACAACAAACGGGCCCTGATTGCATCTCTTGTGTCTAGTATGAAGATCAAAGGTTATTCTGTTGTTCAGGCGGAGAGTGATGCAGATACTGTTATTGTTAAGGCTGCTCTAGATCAAGCTAAACACAAAAATCAAACAGTAGTTGTTGGCCAGGATACGGATCTTCTAGTGCTTCTAACTGCTCTAGTCCATGAAGACTTTGAAATTTGGTTTCTCAAACCAGGGAAATCAAACAGCACACCCCGTATTTTCAGCATCCAAAGTGAGAAAAAAACATGGGGAAGGCTTGTGAAGTTTTGCTATCTGCTCACGCCATGACTGGATGCGATACCACATCAGCTTTGTATAAAAAAGGAAAAGTTAGAGGTCTCCAACTTCTACAGAACCATACAGAAATGAGAGAAGAAATGAAAATATTTAACCAAAAGGATGCCAGTAAAGAAGATATCAAAGCTGCTGGGGAAAAGTTCCTCTTAAAAATGTACGGATCAAAATCAAAGTCCTTGGATGAGCTAAGATACTTCATGTATAATCGCATAGTAGCAAAAAAGAAGTTAGATACATCTTTTCAACTAGCATCCCTACCTCCGACCAGTGCAGCAGCAGAGCAACACTCATACAGAGTGTACTTGCAGGTCCAAGAATGGTTAGGAAACTGCCTGGAGCCAACAGAGTGGGGATGGTCCATGACAGGGAAATCACTGAGGCCTGTCCCTACTACCAAGGAAGCCGCTCCATCACAACTTCTTAACCTCATTTCATGTAACTGCAAGCTAGGATGCACCAAGAGATGCAAGTGCATACAGTTTGGTTTGCTGTGCTCAGCGATGTGTGGAGGATGTGAAGGAACTACCTGCGAGAACTCTTATGTTGAAACGCTACTAGACAACTGATAACTGAGTGTGTTGCAATATGACACTACACATAATGCAATAAATGTACAATCTAGCTTATTTTTGCGTAGTAATTAGAAAATTATACTTAAAACAGGGAGACACAATTACATTTTATTTCCTAGCTCATGTTAGATGACTTTATTCAACATTAGAGATGTCACACAGTGCCTTAGTGTTAAGCTATATACTGTATTACTGCGTTGCACTCCAAGACTTAGATTACTACATTTTCATTTTAGGTAACAACAGACGATTATAGTTAGCTATAGTGATGTTCCCAAGTGTCTAAGGATTACTGTGACCATTCAATAAGATGTTATTTTATGTTCAATCCATAAAACCTGTCTGAACATCATGGTCATCATCAATACATGAAAATTCTTCCTATGTTACATTTTTCTTCAGTATACAAGATAAGGAAAAATGCATGTTATATTTTACATAAAATATATTAGTAATGTATGTATTGAGAATAGCATTCATAATTATTTCCATTTTCAATACTTAGATGTCTAATGAAGGAATAAAATAACTGTTTTAAATAATGTTACTCCAAACCGATAACTTAGCTCCTACCCGTCATCAAAAAAATTACATTACAGTATTTTCTCTAGCTCTTTCTGTTGTGCTTTACTTTTTACCAAACTACCTATAAAAAACAAACTGTCATGGTTCTGAAATAATAAATTGCAACAAAATATTCGAATTTCTACCCATTAACCAAGTTTGAACGTCATGTCTGCACTGATTCATAGAATAAAGGAATTTTGTATTTTGCGTAACTTTTTTATTTTTCATCGTACAAAACAAAGTTAGGAACAGAAAATGTTTGCCTTTTTATGTGGAATGATTTTGCTCTCTTGATAATTTTCGTATCTTTTACGGGTCTGAAGTTATTTCCAAAAAACCGAAATTCGGCCGCCATTTTCCAAGATGGCGGCTGGAGCACAACTTGGATTTGTTGGGACTTTTAATATATTCATCAGTAGGGTTCAGTTTACAAGTGTACCAAGTTTCGACTTCCTGTTAATTTGATAGGTCGATTGAATATATTTATCCTAAAATTCTTCCACTATTTATCTCAAAACTGGTTTGTCGAGTTTGCCCCTCGTGCTCGCGATGCCTCATATACAGTATATACTGTACTATATAACATTATATGTATACCTTACTACATTATAATTAGGTGCACTCTGTATACTTACCTTTTTCATTGTTTTCAAAAATCTTTGACATTTAATGCAGAAGTCCCATCCACTCAACGATCTGCATTTAAAGTCAATTGGCTTACAAATGTCTCTTCTACGGTTCCGATTTCCAAAATTACCATAAACAAACGTCATTGTGGGCACTCACCGCAGTAGAATGAATTAATAATTTAGAGACGTACTGTAATTCCACAATGAATTATTTGAAGCAAACTATGAATGACTCAGTGAAACCCAATGCTTTACTCAACCCCTCAGCCTGAAGGGAATACCCTTAAAACAGTTCAAACTACACAAGGTATTTATAACGAAATTATTTTTTTTAATGCAGGAAAGGCGCGACCAAGGGCGAACGCCGCAAAAACGCCCCCGATAGAGGAAGAAGAGAGCCAAAATAAAGGTCCAAGGTTTTCGAGATGGATCTGCGTTTAAAAGATTGGAGGTTATTTACATGGAGGAAAAATGGATTGAGAAAGATTGTTCCAAAGTTCACCAGTTGAGTACATGAAAGATTGAGAATACCGATTAACCCTTGCATTAAAGAGTTGGACAGAAAAGGAATGAGAATGTATCGAAAGTCTGATACGGCGCGCCCTCCTTAAAGGAGGAAGCATGCAGTTAGAGAGTTCAAAAGAGTAGTGTTCGTTATAATAGCTATAGTAAAGAGAGTGAGGCAACATTGCGGCGAAGAGAGAGGGATTGAAGACAGTCAGTAAGAGGGGCGGAAATGATGAGACGAAAAGCTTTCGACTCCAGCCAGTCAAGTAGAGCCGTGTGGGTTGAACCACCTCACACATGAAAAGTGTACTCCACACAAGGGCGGACAACACCCCTGTACAGAGACAGCAACTGAATGGGGGAAGAAACTGTGGAGCCGATAGAGCACACCTAACTTTTTGAAACCTGTTTTAGAAAGAGAATATATATATATGAGGCCTCCGGAGTAGGAGTGACGAAGCCGCCATATTTTCGAGAATCTGTTTTCTGTATCACCATTTTATTCTGGCCTTTGTCTATACAGTGAATAATACACATTTACCGATACTTCGTATTTCTTGCTTCCTTGTTTTAGTTTTCTTCTCTGTAGCATAACACTCGATGAAAGCTGGATGAAAATGCAAATTTATATAAGTCTCTCAACGAGCATGTTGCCTGTTGTCGTCTGTCTAATGCATGACTCATGCACAAGTAATGAGCTCATCTGCTTTAAGATCGATAAAACCACTAATAATACAGAGTGTACACAAAGTCCTTTCCCGATTATAAACTTTATTTAACATGAAATTCAAAGAAGACACAATAATGCTTTGTTTTGCATGTTGTTGCATAACGCATCAAGTATATTATGTTTCTCATTAAATCTCAACATGTGTGCCGTCAGTTACGCGTAGCACATCCAAGCCAAATTTGAGTTCACGCCATACGTTCGCTAGCATATCTCTCGTGACACTATTGATGGTATCGCAAATCCTTACACGAAGAGTGACAGCGTCAGCAACAGGAGTATGGTACACATAATCCTTTACATATCCCACAGGAAGAAGTCCAGGGGCGTGATGTCGGGGGATCGTGGAGGCCATGGCACTGTCCCTTCTCGCCCAATCCATCTTCCGGGAAAAACGGTGTTCAAGAACTCACGCACTAACAAACCCCAGTGTGGAGGCGCACCGTCTTGCTGTAAAATGATGGATGGTTGAAGGTCTTCCAACTGGGGGCTACAAAGAACTTGAGTATGTCCAGGTACACTTGTGCCGTAACATTCTTTTCAGCAAAGAATAATGGGCTTATCACCCTATGATACATTAATCCACATCAAACATTGAATTTGGGGCTGCCACGAATGTGTTCACGATACGAATGTGGATTTCGAACCCCCAGATATGCACACGATGACAGTTTACCTTCCCTGATACGTGAAATGTGGCTTCGTCAGAAAACAAAACTTTTTCAGGTAGTCCTTGCCTTCATCAATGAAGCTCAACATGTTAACTGCAAACTTTCGGCGTCGTGGCTTGTCATCCGGTTGCAACGCTTGCACTATCTGCACTTTATATGAATGCAGGTGTAAGTTCCTCCTCACAATTTTGAGTACTATTGCCTGTGGTACCTCAAGTTGCCGTGAGAGGCGACGAACGGACTTTCGAGGCTTCGTGAAAAGCCTGTTGCACACTGGCAACCATTTCGTCTGAAACACTGGGACGTCCACTCCTAGGCTTGTCCATCACACTGCCTGTCTCCAGAAATTTGTAGTACCAGTTCCTCATGCTATAATTGGAAGGAGCGCTTTTGCCATAATGACGGCGGTAGTTCCGTAGAACGGTAATCACGGACTTTGACTCCGCAAACCAAACAACACATTTTGCTTTCTCCTGCAGAGTTGCCATTTTGTTTCGGTCATTCACCAATGGCTCCCAGTCAGACACGAAAGGATCTCCAAATAAGAGAAAAGAACTTGTGTGTTATGCAACAACATGCAAAACAAAGTATTACTGTCTCTTCTTTGGATTTCAGGTAATTAATTAAAATTTATAATCGGGAAAGGACTTTGTGTACACCCTGTGAGTGTAAATTAAACGAAATAAACAATAAAACTAAAGGGCAGAACAATTCTTTTTGAAATATCTGGAGGGGTTCTGAAATCTTAATTACTACTTTCAAACAGTTGACAATCCGGACACCTAAAGAGTATACCAATAAATTTTTCATAGAGATTTGCTGGAGTATGCTTGTTATCTAAAATTATTATATATTTGTATAAACTGACTGAACATGTATGTGCATTTGTGATACATTGCATGCTAAATGAAAGAATGAGTATACTCGTAGCAAATTACATATTAACTAGAAAGTTTTATCTCTATTATGATTAACCAAAATTATATGATTATTCACTAGTCTTACGTTTAGAGAGCTTTTGGTTTAACTTAATTGGCCAAACCTGATAAAATATATCCTTCGTAGGGTTCTTTAAATGACTTGTGTGTGTGTGTGTGTGTGTACAGTAAAGAGAGAGAGAGAGAGAGAGAGAGTCTCGAAAAAGTCCCTATTTTTATTTGCCTGTTAATTTATAATGCATTTATATTTTATTATTGGGATTCCTTCTTCAGAAAGGTAAAAGATTGGAGTTTTTATTCCGCATATAACTTTATGAATATACCTATATAATCAGGTGCTACTGTAGTATGCGGTCTACCTACGATTCGGCGGTCTACCTTTTAATTATAGCTTCTTATCTTGTTTACTAATTGTTTGTTTACATCCCATTGTCAATCGCCCTTGCGAAAAATGCTCTGTATGAATTGGTCCACAATTAACCCACCCCTTATATCTCCAGTCTAACTATAGAGTAGATCAAGTCTAGCCTAGAGGGGTCAGCCTAGAGATTCCGGAAATGGTCCAGAGCGGGCAGATAAATTGAGGTCCACAGTAGGATTCCTCACCAAATTAGGTTAGGGCAATCTACCTTCACCTTTGTTAAGCTATGAGTTGATGCTGGGTCTTAGGCCACAATGTAGGCCTAACTTGTCTGACCCAGCTTAATTTAATGTGATTAATTTGCTGGGTTAAAACACAATTAGTCACTTACTGTTAGTTATTAGAGAGTCTCTTTTCTCCTTCCTGTTTAATTGTCGAGAGCGTACTTGCTGGTGGGGATCTTTCTTCGGTGTCTGTTCTCGTCCCTTCCCTGTTGCGTCCTCTCGCCCCGTTGTTTTTTTCGTTCTCCTTGTTCTCCTCTTCGCGGGGCTTTTTCCACCAGCGTTGTCTTGGTTTTTTCCTCGGTGGTTGAGCGGTAATGTATCTCTATTACCGAGCACGCTCTTCTCACACAGTATATAAATACTAGTGTGGAGAATAACTCTGGTGAGCAACCAATTGGTTTCATCCACCCAGTTATTGACATAAAAGGAATTTAATAATTGTTAGATTAACTACCTACCTACTCAGTGAACCATTTTCGTTACCTCCCAACTACCCACTCATCAGTTTTCCATAGCCCTTGACGATTGGTTAGGTTTAGTCATGATATTTTCGTTAGTTTTAACGTAAATATCATGATTAAACCTAACCAATTGTAGGTAGACCGCATACTACAGTAGCACCTATAATCATTCATTAGTTAATTACTTAATTAAGTATAAATATTGTATATTAAAACCGCTCTTTCACCATTTCATATTTAAAGCAATAACTTTTCCCAATTTTGTAGAAATTAGGGAAACACGATACTGCTACCGGTAGACTATAGCCTAGTAAGGTCATATAGATTAATAGACTATAGTCTTTAAGGAAAGTTAAGTCTTCATTAAGCCTTCTTAACCCTTAAACCCTACCAGTGGTACTGGTGTACCCCAGTATTCCGGGTATTGCTAGCAGAACCTTTATAATGGGTAGGGATTAAGAGTTAAGGATTAAGTAGCTGCATATTCTATCACAGTGTCTTTCATGCTAGGATGGACACTCTAGAAAGTGAGAGAATATATATATATATATATATGGTACTTACGTATTATCGGGACTACCAAACTGTTTATTATGTATTTTTGCTCTCGTCATTTTCGTTTAAACTAACGAAAATATCACAACTTAACCTAACCAATCATCAAGGGCGTACAGTTGACCTAACCGGGCATTCAGTTGACCTAACTTGGCATTCAGTTGACCTAACCGGACATTTCATGGTTGAAAATTTCTAATGATCTGAAAAAAAGGAAAGATTTTAGGTTAGGTTAGCTACGAAAAAAAAATAAAACGGAAAATGCCCGGTTAGGTCAACTGTACGCCCTTGATGATTGGTTAGGTTAAGTTGTGATATTTTCGTTAGTTTAAACGAAAATGACGAGAGCAAAAATACATAATAAACAGTTTGGTAGTCCCGATAATACGTAAGTACCATATATATATATATATAATATAAAATTATTTATATATAGCTGCTGCAGCACCTTCACGTTCGTTAGCACTTCTTCAGCGACTCTTACAGGCAGACACCTGCAGGCATTTATTTGCACGGTCTCCTCTTTACAAGAATTCCTTTTCTCAAACAAGTCAACAGAGGATTTCCCTTGATCGTATCTGCCTCAAACAAGGCGCTTCATTGTTCTCAACCAGAGACAGCGAATCGAAGCTCTCCCTCTCTGTTTCATGTTTCCATGACAACAACATCACACATCTTTCAGGCACCCATCTCAAGCCGTCTAATTCAGTCACACACGAAGTAATGTGCTGTCTCGTTACAACAACCTCGTAACAAGACCCCTTCTGCTGGGACATATTTTGTCATTTACTTTCCAACTGTAAACACTCAAATTCGCAATCTTTCTAATTCGTCTTATAAGCTATTGCGCAATTATAATTTAGTTATTCATCCAATTCAAATCTCATTAAACATATGAACATGCATTCACTCAATTGTAACGTTATTCATTGCGCTTCAATTCATACTAATGTAAACTTTTATTTCTTATTTTGTTTAATTAAAGAAAAATCCAATGAAGCTTATGAATCTCCTTTATTTATTTGGTTTGATCGAAAGGTCATATGATAACTCATAAACAATCTACTTAATTTATGATGTCGACGGGCAAAAGCATTTTACTACGCAACCATTACCTTTTGATTCGTAATATATAATAAGGAAACTGTTTAGTATTTTAACTAAATTTAATCATTATAGTACAACTTTCGGATCAAGTAAGTTAAGCACCCCCAACCTTTTTTAGTTAGCTTTATAAGGCTAACTAACGAAAATATCACGACCTAACCTAACCAATCGTCAAGGGCGTACAGTTGACCTAACGATTGGTTAGGTTAGGTCGTGATATTTTCGTTAGTTAGCCTTATAAAGCTAACTAAAAAAGGTTGGGGGTGCTTATCTTTACTTGATCCCAACTTTCATATTCTTTTTGGAATATTTTTAATAACCTTCAGTTTTGAGTTTCATAATTTTTATTTGCAGTTTGAGTTGCCAGTTTTAGTTTTAATTGTAATTTTAATCGTAATTGTAATTCTGATTTCAAATGTGAATTTAATTGTACCTTAGTGTGAACAGGGGCGTACCCAGAAATTTGCCAAGAGGGGGGGGGCGAACTTGGAACTAATCGTAGAAGTATAATTGAAATAGAGATAAATAATTTTTATGTACGTTCATGATGAGCTTATCGTTCAGTTAGAGATGATTAACTAGCTACTGCTAAGACACATTATGAATAAAAATATAAAAATTATATAAAAAATATAAAAATTATGATAAAAATCTGATTAGTAACATAATATTCAATGCAAACCGCAATTAGGATGCTCAGATTTGTATTAACATAAGAATAAAAAAGTGCTAATTTCGAGATTAAGCATTTCCTTGGACTGTTACCTTTATAAAAGAAAATTATTCTCAGGGCCGGATTAAGAGTTTTCGGGATCCTAAGCCATTTTAGATTTTTAGTAGTAGGGGAGGCAAGAGCTAGCGCCGAAGGCGCGAGTTTCTAGGAGGTCCGGAGACATCGTTTGCTAGAAAATTTGAAGTTTTAGGCTGAGACTACATTTTCTGCCTTTTAAAATAGACTGCAGTAGAGCATCTCTTTTTATTCAGGAAGATATCAAATTTATACTGAAAATTGCTCGATATAACATACATCAACGTTTTATTAATGCATAATAAGATCTTAGGCTTATTCTAACAATATTATTCTAACAATAAATTCAGGCGCCTCGCTTTTTTCCTGGCAAAGTTATTGAGAATAAGAGGGGTATCATCTAAGGTGAGTCTACTCCTATTCATAGCCATTATCGCCAAACCTGACAGACGCTCTTCTCCCATGGTACATCGTAACCAGGTTTTTAACCTTCGTAAGTTTCTGTCACATTTATCCAAGGCCAAGATAGCATCTGTTGGTCTACACAAGTTAGGTACTGACTTCCACATCTCCGCCCAAACATCCCATTCTCGCTTGCTGAAGTGTTGCTGAACGCAGTATTTCATTCCAAAATGTGTAAGACTTTTCAATGTCATCATACTTCGCTCGAGAATTTTCATCAATAAAATTAGGTACCAAAAATCGCATTTTCATAGCTTGCTGAATATGCTCACTGAATCTGTAATTCAAGCTCTGCAGTATATCATCGAGTAATGGAATGAATAGTGTAACCTTATAGAAGGACTCAGGATCTTCTAGTGCTACATTTGATCTATGAGTTTGCTTCGAACAACGACGTCTAGAAGCGCAGGTTGTGTCACACCATTCTGCTGACTGTTCTATGACGTCATGAAATACTTCATCAGCATTTTGCCAGCAAACTCGCAATGCTTGTATGACAAACTGGATCACGTCCACAGCTCCGAGGATGTCTTAAATATGAAATAAATTGCATTAGACACAAGAGCACCGATTTTTAGAAAAGCTAATCAATAAAAAACAATTTAGTAGTTTGTAGATAGATATAGATAGACAAATAAGTACAGAGGAAGAAAAAGAGAAAAAGATGCTTAGTACATTATCATGTGCAAAATAATGCATAAAGTAACTGCAGGCACCGCAGCCTTGAAAAGAGCTTTTCTTTTGGCCCCTATGTTGATGAAATTTATAATTTGTCGCACTGAACCAATCATTTTGCGAATTTCTTGTATGCTACAAGAATCCATTAATGCCAAGTTAAGACAATGTGCAGCACAATGTGTATATACACAATGCTCTGGGATTTTTCTCAAGAATTACTGATGAAGCTCCAGCAATACTTGAGCTCATAACGGGTGCGCCATCATAACCTTGACCTATGCAGTTCTGAATGTCAAGTCCTAAATGTTCAACACTTTCAACAATTGCTTTACCAATCAACCTTCCTGAAATCTTCGGCTCCAAAATTTCGCCTTCTGTAAGACTAGCAAAATCTAAATCAAATGACCTCTGATACAGATCCTGAAAGCACAAAAACTCTTCATGCTCTTTTCCATCACACAAATACCTGAGACATAAGCTTAGTTGCTCGATAGTGGATACATCCTGTGTTTCATCTGCGAGTATAGCCAGTGGCGGTCCTAGCTTACATGACGCCCTGGGCGAACCTCACCTTCAGCGCCCCCCCCCCTGTTCGCCAACACACACATTCGAATCCCCCCAAAATAAAGGACAGACATAACTCTTTCACAAAATAACTTTTTATTGGACTAATTGTTGGAACTTCAGAACCAAAACAAAGACTCAAATTTCTGAATTTTACAAATCCTTCATCACGTAAATAGAATAACTCACTTAAGAGAATGTAATTATGATACTATGAACAGGAAAAATACAACTTAAATTGCACAACTGCCATAAATAAACTAGAGAATCAAATTTCTAAATTGTACAAATGCTCTATCACATAAATAGAATAAGACACTTAAGAGAGGGTAATTATTATGCTACACTTTGAACAAGAAACAAAATAAATTGCACCACAGCACAACTGCCATCTAAAGCCTGACTCTTCTTACCTTCCTTGATGCAAAGTCATGAATTAAATCATCATATGAAATCTGCTCAGCAATTGTATGATTTATACTGATGATGGCCAGACCGGTAAGGCGTTCCTGTGACATAGTTGACCTCAGGTAGGATTTGATGAGCTTCAGCTTTGAAAAGCTCCTCTCTGCTTCAGCAACAGTGACTGGAAGAGTAAGACCAATTTTGAGAGCAGTCCACAAATTTGGATATATTTCAGAGAGCTCCCTTTCATGGATAAATGTCAGCAGTTCAAGCAAGGATATGGTCTTTGATGGCAAGTCAGGCAAGTTCTTCAGCTCCTGTGCAAGCTCTCTGCCATCCAAGTCAGATTGTCCCTTAAAGTGTAGTGTAGTACTAAGGTTCACACACTGTTCTGTCAGCTCCTCAAATGTGAGATTTTGGAAATGTGTCAGCACTCCAAACTTCTCTCCCACAATTTCCAACGTGGAAAATCTTTCTGAATGGCTGATGTTGCAGCATCAACCACTGCATTGAAAAATGTCACCTCCAGCTTCTTCAAAGCATCAATCAAGGGCTCATCAGATGCTTCATAGGAGAAGTGCCGCTTTGTGGACCTCAGCCGTTTTTGTTTTAACACAGCCTCCACATTCATTTGTTCACATATATCTGTGGCTGCCATTTGTGCAGCCACAAAACCTGTTGCCCTGTAATTGCGGAGACCTCTCTCTGTTTTTTTTAGGAGATTTACTGCAACATCAACGTGCATGCTAGGAGACTGCATCTGCTTGCTCACATGCTGAATTTGGCACAACAGGTCATGCCACACCACTGAACAAATGGCGAAGCGGTATGACCCAACCTCCTCTGACAGAGATTGAGCCTCGACCTTTATTACAGAGTCTTTGGTGTGGTCCCTCACCTCGATCAGTGCATCTCTCACTGCAGCTGCCTGATATCTCAGGGGCTCCACACTCTTGATCTTGCTTTCCCACCTTGTATCAGACCACATCTTCAATGTGATGTTCACATGTTTTTTCAAAATGGCCCATCGTTGTGTGGAGGCTGAAAACAAGTTGTAAAGCTTCTGCAAGATGCCAAAGTAACTTGTGGCATCAATAGATCCCTTAGCAGCATCGGCCACAAGCAAATTCAGAGAATGAGCCCCACATGGAACAAACAGAGCTCTGGGATTAATTTCTAGGAGCCTGGATTGAACACCCTTGTTTTTTCCCCTCATGTTGGCCCCGTTGTCGTATGATTGTCCTCTACAGTCCATGAAAGGAACTTTTAGCTCCTCCAGTCTCTTCAGAATCAGAGATGCCAAATGTTGACCAGTGGACTCCTCTGCCTCCAAAAACCCCATGAAATGTTCCTTTATATGGGGGCTTCCCCTCCAGTGACACAACCCGAATCACAACTGACAACTGTTCAGTGTGGCTGATATCTGGAGTGCAATCTAGAATTATTGAAAAAAACTTTGATTGTTTGATGTCGCTCACCATTGCTGAAATGGTCTTGCTGCTCGACAAATCAATGAGTTCGTTTTGTATGTGGTGGCCGAGGTAGCTGGTGTGACTGGAGGTCCCTTTTTGGACACGGTTAATGTGCTCTTGCATTATAGGATCAAATTGTGCCATCAGTTCAACTTCTTTCAGAAAATTGCCATTTGATGGTGAGAACAATTTTTCTGTATGTCCCCTTAGTGCCAAATTCCTAACTGCCAGAGAATGCACAATAGCAGTGAGACGTGTCAGCACCGCTCTCCATCTCAACTTCTCAGCCTCCAGAAGTGCCATCTCCTGCTTGTCAATGGTCTCCCCCTTTCTCATCCTCACTGCCAGTTCTTTCCAGATTTTCATAGAATTTAGGTGTTCTGAACTGTTGTCATGTGATGTGAGCAATGAGCTTGCATGCTTCCAGTCCGAGAGTCCCAAACTTGTTAAATTTATTTTCCTCTTGGAAAATAATGTACAACAGAAACAGAAAAGGCTGTTGTTTTTAAGGAATAGACCAACCAACTTCTGGTTATATTTTCCCCACTAACCAATGACTTCCTGAAGTATTGATGGTGGAAACTTCTTCCGTCACTGTCGTTTCTAGGGAATACAAAGTCAGATGGTACTTGACTTGGTCCCCTGGAAACCAGTTGTGTCCGAATTCTCTCAGTCAGAACTGAAGGCCAGTTAGCAGGGTCGGTGGACAGAGACTCATCCTCAGGAGGCGATTCTGCTCCAGGTCTTTCTAATAGAAAGAACAAGAGCATTACTCATTAGTATACACACCTAAGTTAGATAACACATTATTCACAGCACTTTGTTATTGGTGGTGGTGTTATGGAATTATGGTGGTGAAACACCACACATACCCAGTAACCCAGACCCAGTGATAATAACATTATAATTTATAACTGTTTGCAAAATGCTTTGCAGGGATGCACACACATACACATACACACACACGCACACACTCACAGACATATGTGCACACAACTCACCTGAAGAGTCCTGCCGGGGAGAAGTAGAAGCAAATGGGTCTTCATCCTCAGGATCAGACTGCATTTGTGGAGACATATGTGAGGCTGAGGAGGTAGATGGCTCCTCAGCCTCAATAATGGCAGAAGTAGACGGCTTCTCATCCTGGCTAGTGGCAGAGGGTGTTCCAAAATATTTCAAAAGTGCCCCTGCAAATAGTAAAATAGAACATAACAGACCAATGCATGAATAGGCTAGTACAATTAATTTAACATGTTATTAAGCACAATTTATTAAACTTTTAGAATAGGAAACAAATGAATAATACAACCTCCTTGGTTAATGGCTAATTATATACATAATAGTACACTTCAAATGACTCAGAAAGCTATATCACAAAATAGCAGTGCAATATAGCAGTGAAGAGTAGATGACATAGCTCTATACCTTTATCTTTTGCTCGTTTCTCCTCTTCTTCTTTCCTCTTTTTTCTAAACTGAGCACCTGATAGCTTTGACCTCTTCTTATCCATTTGCGGTTATTTGACAGACCTTAGTGACTTAGTGTGAAGATTCGTTCTGTAATAAATAATATACATTTCACTATTTAACCAAACCCAGAAAAATAACATTACATATGTTAAAGTATGGGCCTTTATTCCCAATAATATTAATCTGGAAGCATTTTGCATTGTTTAGATCTTTTATGGGAAGGTTTATGGAAAATGCAATAGATGGTTTTTTATTAATAAAAATATATTTATTGATCTTTTATTATTTATTTTATTTTATTTTTTATTTTTATTTATTTCTTTATTTATTTATTCTTATTTTTATTTTTATTTTTTTTGCAGGCGCTCATGCCGCCCCTCCACAAATGCCGCCCTGTGCGGCTGCCCATATTGCCCATATGAGGAACCGCCACTGAGTATAGCATATAGACCGCCTCCCCTTTCAATATCCTTAATAATGCGTTCCTGTATTAATTCTCCAATAGCATCTATGATTCTATGATCTCATTCTGAATTCTTGGAGCTGTGTACATGGCATTCTTTGGAGAGTTTTCAATGTGTTTCTGTAATGTATCATCTCCACAGTCAATCATTAAACGAAGTAGAGCCCTGAAGTTGCCATCATTAATAGTAGCAATTGCCTGAGATGAACTAGAAGGCTCAGTTTCAAGAGGCACCGAGTCTTGATGACCTCTCATAGCAAGATTCTGTTGACCACAAACTATGATAGCTTTGATGATTGACATTACTGCCTTGCGGTTATGCTCTATCTGAAATATGCCAATAATAATAATAATAATAATAATAAAATAATGATAATAACAATAAAATTCATATTATAATACAGTAGTAATAGTAGTAGCGGTAGTAGTTTAATAGCTAAGCCAAATGACACCAGATATCCATGCAGATTATCAAATATTGAGCATTAAATATGATTTTAATAAACCTGCTTTCATATAAGCTGAGTAAAGAAAATTTCTAACCTGTTTTTTTCTTTGTGAAGAAAGTTGGTTCCTAATATCTTGAGTAGAATCTTTGCAAGCTATTTTGTAGCTTTGTGCAGCTTGCAAACTACATTTGTGGTACTCTGTTGACTCATGACATGACAATATGCCATCTTTACCAGTAATTTTGTTAAAGGTATTTAGTGGATGTTTCACCAATTTGCCTGGAGTCTGACCACACTTTTTTGCACCAACTTCATTGGTGGTGAAGAGAACGCAGAATTTACAAAAAAATCCTCCCATGCTTGCAGAATAAGCAAGCCATCTGAACCCATTTAAGTGTGTCATATTCATGTTTCTGTAAAGAAAAAAGAAATATAGATAAGTGAAATGCAAATAAATCATCAAAAGACAAGAAATGTCATTGAACAAACTATTTGACACTTCAAGATATTTCTGTTCTATCATTAATGTACGATATATCTTAGAATAGAATAGAATAACCTTTATTAATAATAAAAAAATAAATACATTTTTTCAATTTACAATGACATGAATAATTGTGAAGCTCGACTATTTATTTTATTTAATTTGGCCCTTAAGCTTTAGGCTTTACTGGGCTCTTATTAAAAATAAGCAGCTAGTTGTTAGTAATTAATAATAATAAATAAATAAATAAATAAGTAAATAATTATTATTAATAGTTAAAACATGTATTACAATATTATACAATATTAATGGACAATATTAAACAATATTAGTGGACATTAATCCTAGATTTTTGTTAGTATGCCATTATTAATCGGGATTTCAACTTGGTTTTAAATAAATTTACATTCACAATATTTTTTATATCGGCATGCAAGTCATTCCATAGTTTCAATCCAATGAAAATGGGTAGTTTTTGAGATGATGACAATCTAAATTGAGGTATAACAAGCTTTGATCTATTTCTGGTCTGATACGAGTGGATTTCTTGATGAGTTACAAAATATCTATTTACCCATTGCAAATTAATGATTTTATTCTTATACTTATAAATAAAAATAAAATGTGCCAGTTTGGTTATATCGTTGAGCTTTAGTAGGTTTAACTCTTTAAATAATGCACTAGAGTGATCAAGGAAATTAGCATCAGATAATAACCTTATTGCTCGTTTTTGGATGACAAAGATACCATTTAATGCGTTATTAGCGGAGTTTCCCCAAACAAGGGTGCAGTACGTTATATAAGGAAGAAGAAGAGTATGATAAAGAGTCAATGTGACTTGTTTAGGGACTACATTTCTAAGTTTAAACATTATAGCAACGTTCCTTGAAATCTTTTTCGCGATATAATTTACATTCACTCCATTGCAAATTCTTATCTAGCATTACACCAAGAAATTTTGTTACAGTACACTCCTTTATGGCGATTTCATTAACATTAAGTTCATCAAGATAAAAATCATGAAATTTTTTTACTAGTATTTAGGAAGAGTTTATTGGTGGTCAACCATTTCATTACACTGATGAATTCTGAATGAAATATATTCTTAGCTGTATTAACATCTTTGCAAGAAAAAGAGACAGTTGTATCATCTGCAAACATTATGAAGTTCAGTATATCAGATGAACGTGGAAGGTCATTTATATATAATAAAAATAACAGTGGACACAGAACTGAGCCCTGTGGCACACCATGTTTGACAAGCGCTTTAGTTGAGCAACCCTTATTTACTGATACAAAATGATATCTATTGGACAAATAACTTTTAAACCAATCACTGATTGCTCCTCTAAAGCCGTAACAATATAATTTATTAAGTAGAATATTATGGTCTATTACATCAAACGCCTTACTCAAATCCATGAATATTGATATCATTACTTCTTTGTTCTCCTTAGCTATATTTACATTTTCCATAAGATTTAAAATAACCATTTCCGTTGTTTTATTATTACGGAAGCCATATTGATTTGGAGATAATAAATTGTAGGATTCTAAATATCGCTGCATTCTACTTTTTACAATTTTTTCGAAAACTTTGCTGAACACAGATAATGAACACACCGGCCTGTAATTTGTTGCTAGTGTGGGATCACCCTTTTAAAAAGGGGTGTTATACAACCAGTTTTTAGCATTGATGGGAATATTCCTTTGGAAATACTATGATTGATAAATAATCTTTTCACCACCTAGATCATATGGATATAAATAAACTTACCTAACTTCATCTCTGTTCTTTTTTCTGTGAATGGAAGTTGGCCACGTAAAGTTTGGAGGTGGACTCCATGGTGTGGTTAGTACATGGAGTTTCCAACCCTCTTCATCTTCAGCCTTCATTATGTCATAATACTTTGTGTATGGACCTAAGTGATAAAAAAAATTACACTTTACAGAAAATAATACAAAAACGTCAACAATAAATAACAATAATAACAAATGACAGTAAAAATAATAACAATAAAAATAATAATAATGTAAATGTAGCCTACAGTTTTCTCACTACATACAAAAAATTGCATACCATAGCTTGTGATTTTCATACTTATCAATATCACAATGGCTATCATTAAAACTATCATCATCATCATCATCATCACCACTACCAATATCACTACTAGATTTTACTCACTTCTTGGTAATTTTATTGACAATCGGAATAGTATAATTTTCGGAGACTTTAACTGCCCTAATGTTAATTACGAGAATTTTACAGGTAATGAAGAGGGTTTGAGACTGGTTGAGTTTATGGACGATAACTTTTTACGACAGATAGTTACCGAACCAACGCGCGGTGATAATATCTTAGATTTAGTGATGACGAACGGCGAGAATATAGTCGAAGGTTTAGAAGTAGGCGAGAGTTTAGGATGTAGCGATCATCAAATTCTTAGGTTTAAGTTATTGATAGAAAACACTCAGGATAGTAATGTAGTGGAAGTCCCTGATTTTCGTAGGGCTAATTTTGATAGTTTTGCGGATAGGATGAGAGTAGTGGACTGGGATAACTTATTTATGGGTAATGACACAACTTTGCGTTGGGTGGCGTTTAAAGAAAGTTTTAGGAATATTGAAAGGGAATTTATTCCTCGTAGGCCCAAGCGCGTTAGAAATCGTGGTAGGCCGAAGTGGTGGAGTAGGGAAATAGGAGAGTTTATAATAGAGCGTAATAGAGCGTATAGACTTAGTAAGCGCAATGGCACGGCAGCTAACTTTAATAGATATATCGAGCTTAGGCGTCAGGTTAAAAGATCAGTTAGGAATGCCAAGCGTAATTTAGAGATAGTTATAGCTGCGGATAGTAAACATAATCCCAAAAAGTTTTTTGAATACGTAAATAATCGTAAGCCGGTAAAAGATAACATAGGCCCTCTAGTGGATGTTAATGGCGCTTTGGCTTCTGACGCTCAGGCGATGGCGGGTATTTTTAATAACTTTTTTACGACAGTTTTTACCGTAGAAGACGTAAATAATGTCCCCGACGTGGACGATATCGTTGCATTTAATAGCGAGACTATTTTAGATGAAATAACTGTTTACGAGGCTGAGATTGCGCATTATATCGATAGGCTAAAAGTCAGCAAGGCTCCAGGCCCTGACGCTTTTTATCCCAGACATTTGAAAGATTTGAAAGAAGTTATCGTAGGCCCCTTAACGAAGATTTTTAATCAGTCACTCGAAACGGCGATTATTCCTGAAGACTTCAAATTAGCTAACGTCACGCCTATTTTTAAAAAAGGCGACCGCGCGGTAGCTAGCAATTATAGGCCCATTAGCTTAACGTCAATTGTCGGTAAACTTTTGGAATCCGTAGTTAAGGATCGTATTATCGATCACTTAGAAAGTAGAGATTTAATTAATAGTAGTCAGCATGGGTTTCGACGCCATAGGTCTTGTTTAACTAATTTGTTAGAATTTTATAACGAAATAGTGCGCGAATACGATAGGCATAGAGCAGCTGACGTTATTTATTTAGATTTTAAAAGGCGTTCGATACAGTTCCGCATAGGAGACTAATTGCGAAGGTTAAAGCGCACGGTATACGCGGTCAGGTAGCTAACTGGTTAGAAGAATGGCTTCGTGCTAGGAGGCAGAGGGTCGTAGTTAATGGTAGTGAATCGGGGTGGTTAGATGTAGGTAGCGGTGTCCCACAGGGTTCAGTGTTAGGCCCATTGCTATTCGTAATTTACATTAACGACATAGATGTAGGATTGACTAGTAACGTGTCAAAATTCACGGACGATACTAAAATAGGCGGTAAGGTTGTTAACGAGGACGATAGAAATAGGATCCAAGACGATGTAGATAGGATTATGGAGTGGACAGATAAGTGGCAGATAAGTGGCAGATGCAATTTAACGTAGATAAATGTAAAGTTTTGCATATAGGTTCTCGCAACAATAATTACGCGTACACGATGGATGATAGGGAGTTAGCGAGCGTTGACGAGGAAGTAGATTTAGGCGTACGCGTATCTAAAGATTTAAAGGTTAGGAACCAGTGCCTGGAGTCTTGTGCAAAAGCTAATAGGATGTTAGGCTTCATAGCGCGTAATTTCGAATTTAAATCGAAGGATATTATATTGCCCCTTTACAAGTCCCTAGTCAGGCCTCATTTAGAATATGCCGTTCAATTTTGGTGCCCGTACTTGCGTGAGGATATTGATAGGTTAGAAAGAGTTCAGCGTCGTGCCACGAAACTTATTCCGTCATTGCGCAATAAGCCTTATGAAGATAGGATTAAAGAGTTAGACCTGTATTCACTCGAAACTAGGAGAGTAAGGGGGGAGCTTATTGAAGTTTTCAAAATCGTTAATAACGTCGATAACGTAAATTTTGATAAATTGTTCACTTTCGATAATAGTAATACTCGCAATAACGGATTTAAGTTGCGTGGCAGACGTTTCATTACTAATATCGCTAAAAACTTCTTTACGTTTAAAGTAATTGATAAATGGAATAATCTTCCCGCGTCAGTCGTTCATTCTACCAGCGTTAATATGTTTAAGAACCGTCTTGACAGACATTTTAAAAGTATTAACGTTGTTTAAAATAAAAAAGAAGTTAACAACAGGAGCTCTGGTGGTGGTGCTCGAGGATGAGTCTGTTGACGATGAATGCCAGCTTGTGACATGCCAGCGTGTGATGCCAGCAATAAAAAAAAATAAAAAATTAGACTAACACGAACGTAGATGTAGCTCGTAGCGTAAACTAACCCACTTTTTGTTTAACTGTACCTACTTTTTTTTTTTTTTTCTTCTTATCTCCTTCTTGCATGTCTGTAACTCTCTTTACTTGCATGTTTGTAGTTTGCATGGTATGACAGTGAGTTAAGACTGTGTTTGCATGGTTTGTAAGCGTTCTTATTTACTTCTTTTCATCTTTCACCCTCTCCTATTTTTCTTCGACTATTTTTCTGACTTGTCGGCAGTGGCCGGCGGATGATGATGGTGAGACTTTTTTCTCTTTTTCTGAATGAATGTTAACCCACGAATGATAGGTGTTGCTCCTTACTTAACCCCTTATTCTCCTCTCTTCTCTTAACCCCCTACTCTTTCCTTTCTCTCGGGCTAGCCTTAGCTTCTGTAGATCTGTAGATCATGAGTATTTAATATAAGAATTAAATCTTTAATGAAATATTTCTTACCGAAATTTGAAGTGTTTTCCAATAATGAGTTATCAACTGAGTTTGTAGATGTAGTATTTGTTCCTGATAAAATTTTTTCACTTTCATTCTCATCCTGTTGTAACGTAGTAATTTTACTGGGAATAACAGTACTTTGATCATCATGCTCTGTAGAACCACCGTCAGTTTGGACATTTTTTCTTTTGAAAAATTTATAAAGGTCCATTATCTTTAGTCCTCGGACACCTGAAAGAAAGTTACAAATAGAAATAGGAATTATTACTAACCATAACATTAAAATCCATTATAATGAAATAAAAAATCCAAACAAAATCCACACAAAATTTTGGTGTGTGCAATACAATGTGAAAAATTGTAAATTAAATGAAAACTTTGAAACTAAATTTTAAAATGTGTAAAAAACAATACCAAATTTTAAAAATAACATACGTAATGTTTCATTTCATTTATTAGTTACATGTTTGAGACCAAGCTGCCTTCACACATGATCACACACACACACACACACACACACACACACACATTCATACACACAAAGTTTTAATCAATACTTAAAATTATCAAAATTTATAAAGTTCACAAACTAAATATTTAAATGAATGTAAACAAAAATCGATAAACTGCTGTTGCCAGGTGCCATGAAAAATGAAGCAATACTCATGGAACACAAAATCGCTAGAAAGCTAGCTAACATTTTTCGATTGGCGCATGAAATTAAATATGTAAAATATTTAATTAAATATGTAAATTAAAAACGTAAAAATGATCAAAATAATAAAATAATATAATAAAAATAATAATAATGAAATTAAATATGTAAAATATTTAATTGAATATGTAAATTAAATATGTAAAAATAATCAAAATAATAATTTATTAGCTCAAGGAGGGCGGGCCATCGTCCCTGTCGCCTTTCCTTCGGTACGCCTCTGAGTGTGAACCAGTTTGGAATTATAATTCGTAATTAATTTAAGCACGTCGATTGTTTATACACACACACACACACACACACACACACACACACACACACACACACACATATATATATATATATATATATATACACACCTCGTTAACCTCGTTGCAGTTCCATGCGTTGGTCTCCCTTCACACGAAGGTCAAGCTGATGGACCCGCCTCTAGGTCTGGCTTGGTGGAGGAGCGAGTTGCTCTCTTGCGCTCTCCATCGCACATACCTAGGTACACCCGGCTCACCTGGTACTGTCCTGATCCAAGCATCTAGTCTTCGTTTGAAGACTTCGACTTTGACCCTTGTAACGTTTCTGAGGTCCTTTGGAAGCTGGTTAAAAAGTCTTGCTCCCCTCACAGCCAAGCTATTTTCCTTCATATATATCTCGGGTGATTGTTTTAAACATTTCGCATATTAAAAGGTTTGTATTTTTTTCACTTAAATAAAAGCATGAAATTTTCACTGTACCTTCTTCACACATGGGGAATTAGTACCCTAGTGCAAAACATGCTCTATGTGATGTGCTGTCGCTCATTAACTTTTGCCGACAAACAACAAAATTTGCAATACTCTAGAGCTAGACAGAGTATCTGTTGAAACCTGAGAAATTTTCCTGTTCAACTGAAAGGACATCACATTGTAGTGAATACTCTTATTTTAGTTTCAAGATAAATGTTAATTTTACCGTCTTGAATTTCGGAATAGTTATAAATTCATTTTAAATTAGTTACCCATCATAATTCAATTGTAAACCACATTAATACTAATTTTATGTATATTGTATTATTTTATTGTATGTAAACATAATTAATTATATATCACAATTGTCAGTTAATTATTTATATTCAAATATTTATTTTAATCTAATACCATGTCCATTTTACAAATAAATAATAGAAATCCAAGGGTTATATTTTCCACCTTTGGTACTGTCGCAGTTTCGCCTAACGGACTCAATACGGCTAGTGAGATAATCACTGGTTGGCAGTTAACTAGCGGCAGTGCTTATGGCTACATCATCCAGGTTAACCTATACCGGATAGATGCGCTACGGTCCCAAGCCGTAGCTTGCCTAGGCCGACGACGACGACGTAAACCAACAATTGGTGACTCCGGAGTTGGATTCCCCCCTTTTTACCCGAATGACTAGGACTAGACTGTAATGTCGTTCGTGCCCATCACCCCCTTCACCCGAACGACTAGGACTAGACTGTAACGTCGTTCGTGCCCACCACCCCCTTCACCCGAGCGACTAGGACCAGACTGTAATGTCGCTCGTGCCCTCTGCCCCTCACCCCTGCCCGTGCGCTCTGTGCCTGCGCTCGTCTCAACCTCCACCTTCGTTGGTAACTTGTCGTCTTGCTTGTACGTCAGCAAGCATAGGAGAAGATGCCTGACGACGCTGGTGCCATCTCCCACTTGAGCGTAAAGCTCCCGTCTTCTGGCCGGGTGATCCATTTATTTGGTTCCACCAAGTGGAATCACAATTCAACTTGGGAAGGATCACCGCTAGCAGGACGAAATACGATCATTTTGTCCTCTCTACCAGCGAGCATCATCTCTGAAGTCCGTGACGTCATCGTGTCTACTTCCACGAGTGAGGACCCATACAACGATCTGAAGTCTGCCATCCTGTGCCGCACACTGTCTCCGAGCGTGAGAAACTACATCAGTTAATCTCAAAAGAAGAACTTGGAGACCGTAAGCCCACTCAAATGCTGAGGGCTATGCAGTGCGCTCTAGGCGAACGCGCACAAACCTTCGATAAGGACATCTTTAGACAGTTGTTCTTGCAGAAACTTCCTCCATCAGCTCAGCGTGTCTTGGCCATATGGATCCTGCTACTCCAGTTGATAAACTAGCAGAAACTGCCGACAAAGTAGTGGAGATTGACACAGCTCCGGTCAACAACGTGAACACACAATCGGAACTGGAGTTGAAAGTGAAAGAGCTAAGTCAACAACTCAACCACGTTTGTTCTCTGCTACAAAATCAACGGCAAAGAAGCCATTCTCGGTCAAGATTTACGAAGAGGCATCGTTCGAGTTCCGGGAAGATCTGCTTCTACCACGCTAAATTTGGAAAGAAGGCTAGGAAGTGCATCCCCTTGCAATTTTCGTCGGAAAACCCCAGCAGCGAGTCCTAATGGGTCTAGTACTCGCACTGCCAACCTGTTATTCATAAAGGACAGGAACTCTGGTGTCAATTTCTTGGTCGATACCGGAGCGTCAGTCAGTGTATTCCCTCAAAAATCTGGTCATACGCACTCGGAATCTCCGCCTCTATACGCTGCTAACGGTTCACGCATACCCACGTACGGTACTCAGTCGCGTGAACTAAACTTGGGCCTTCACCGATCCTTCAAGTGGATTTTCATCTGTGCTCAAGTGCGGCATCCCATAATCGGCGCTGACTTCCTCCAGCATTTCAAACTCCTGGTGGATCTGACAAGCGACGCTTATGCGACCAGGCCACACTGCTTTCTGTTCTTGCCAAACAGGTTGCCCTTCCGGACGCCTCGAACTCTGCACTTTCCCTCGTTCCCCCTAATTCCATGTACCAGTGCCTTTCCAGCGATATCCAGGAATTCTTCAACCGATGCAGATGGGTGATACCATTAAGCACACCATTACCCATCACATTACAACAAAAGGTCCCCCTGTGTTTGCAAAACCCAGACGTCTTGCCCCGGACAAACTGAAAGCTGCCAAATCGGAATTCCAGCTTATGATAGATCTTGGGATAATAAGACCTTCCAAAAGCAGTTGGTCCTCTCCCCTACACCTGGTCCAGAAGAAGTCAGGAGACTGGAGACCATGTGGGGATTACCGGTTTTTGAATTCGACAACCATCCCGGACCGATATCCGGTACCAAATGTCCAAGACTTTACTTCTCTTCTCCACGGCAAATCTATCTTCAGTAAAATAGATCTCGTTAAGGCTTTCCACCACATTCCCGTAGAGCCTTCGGATATTCCCAAGACTGCAGTTTGTACACCATTTGGGTTATTCGAATTTTTGAAGATGCCGTTCGGGCTACGGAATGCTGCGCAAACCTTTCAGAGGTTTATAGATGAGGTCACCAGAGGCTTAGACTTTGTTTATGCCTACATCGATGATTTGCTTGTGGCCAGCTCAACGGAAGAGGAACATAAGGTACATCTTTCACTCCTCTTTCAACGCTTAGAACAATACGGTGTTACTATTAATGCATCTAAGTGTGTGTTGCACAGCCAACCTTGGAATTTCTTGGTCACACGATTTCGCAGCACGGAATTACCCCCTTCAGGACAAGTGTGAAGTGATAAAAAATTACCCAATGCCAAATAATCAGCGTGAGTTACGTCGGTTTCTAGGTTTGGTAAACTATTACCACAAGTTCATTAAAAACTGTGCCAGTGTTCTTGCTCCTCTACACGCTATGATCACACACAAACGCAAGGTAACGAAATTGGTATGGTGTAGCGATAGTTTACAGGCGTTCGACAATGCCAAAAATGCTATCAATAGTGCATTGTCTCTGTCATTTCCTATCAGTGATGCCCCCCTAACTCTGACGGTCGATGCATCAGATGTTGCGATCGATGGAGTGTTGGAACAAACCATTAACGGTCAACAAGCACCCATCGCGTTTTACTCGAATAAGCTGCAGCCAGCCCAAACGCGTTATAGTGCTTTCGGACGTGAACTTCTTGCTATTTACTTAAACGTGAAGCATTTTCAACATTTCCTTGAAGGCCGAGAGTTTTGTGTTTTTACCGACCACAAACCTTTGGTCACTGTCTTCAATAAAAACAGCTGTAACCACTCTCCCAGAGTCATCAGGCAACTCGATTATATCTCGCAATTTACCACAGATATCCGCCACATCAAAGGTGTCTTGAACACTCCAGCGGATGCACTTTCAAGAATAGAGATTACTTCTGTTACCCTCAGCTCTACACTGTGGAATGCTATTGCACAGGATCAAGATAAGGATACGGAACTACAAGAACTGCTCAGAGAAGACTCCACTCACTCACTTTCCCTCAAGAAAATGAGTATGCCAGGATTGTCTGTGCCCCTCTATTGCGACGTATCAACAGCTGCTATTCGCCCTTATGTCCCTCCATGTCACAGACAAGCAGTCTTCACGGATCTTCATAAGCCCTCCCATCCTGGTATCCGTGCTTCGCAACACCTGGTTACCTCTCGCTTTGTTTGGCCCTCGATGCGGAAGGATGTCAAACATTGGACCAAAACGTGCCTTGCCTGCCAGCGTGCCAAAGTCCAAAGGCACACCAGGTCCCCCTTTGACGCATTTCCGCCCCCATCCCAGCGATTTGAGGTAATTCATGTAGACATTGTTGGCCCTCTTCCAGTGATTCAAGGCCAAACGTTATCTGCTCACCTGTCTCGACCGCTTTTCCAGATGGCCTGAAGCCATCCCACTTCCTGATATCCAAGCGGACACTGTTGCAAGAGCCTTTCTTCATGGATGGGTATCAAGATTTGGATTGCCGACAAAAGTCATCACTGACCAAGGTTGCCAATTTGAGTCTTCGCTTTGGAAGAAGTTTACCAGCTTGTTGGGTACAGTACATGCGCATACCTGTGCGTATCATCCGCAAGCTAACGGCCTCGTCGAACGCTTCCATCGCCAGCTGAAGTCATCCCTTATGTGTCACGAAGACTCCCATTGGATGGATAAGCTTCCACTCGTGTTGCTTGGTATTCGCTCTGCATTTAAGAGTGATCTGAAGACTACAGCGGCTGAACTAGTCTATGGAACAACACTGCGGCTACCAGGTGGCTACTTCACTGCAGGGGATAAGTCATGTGATCCTACGGAATTCGCTCAAACACTTTCCTCTCACATGCAGTCCCTTCAGCCTGTTCCCCTCGATTGACTAGCCAACAGAACATCTTTGTTCCCCAGCCCTCCAATCTTGCACCCACGTTTTTCGTTCGTGTACCTCTCCCAAAACGGCCTCTCCATGTCCATATGACGGGCCCTATGAAGTTCTCCGACGTACGCGCAAATCATTTCTCATCAGCGCGGTTCCAGGTCGACAAGGTTTCTATCGATCGTCTTAAGCCTGCGTTTTTGGAATCAACCTTAAGCGAGGTACATGTAGCTACCAAAAAGGTCCAGCGGAAATCTGTGTCGTTCGGAAACTCTTTGAACTTCCTCTCTGGTGGGGGAGTGTGTAGTGAATACTCTTATTTTAGTTTCAAGATAAATGTTAATTTTACCGTCTTGAATTTCGGAATAGTTTAAATTCATTTTAAAATTAGTTACCCATCATAATTCAATTGTAAACCACATTAATACTAATTTTATGTATAATTGTATTATTTTATTGTATGTAAACATAATTAATTATATATCACAATTGTCAGTTAATTATTTATATTCAAATATTTATTTTAATCTAATACCATGTCCATTTTACAAATAAATAATAGAAATCCAAGGGTTATTTTCCACCTTTGGTACTGTCGCAGTTTCGCCTAACGGACTCAATACGGCTAGTGAGATAATCATGGTTGGCACTTAACTAGCGGCAGTGCTTATGCTACATCATCCAGGTTAACCTATACCGGATAGATGCGCTACGGTCCCAAGCCGTAGCTTGCCTAGGCCGACGACGACGACGTAAACCAACAACATAAAGCATGTTTTGCACGAGGGAACTATTTCCTTATGTGGTATAGTAATCATTTCATGCTTTTATTTCAGTTAATAAAAACACAAACTTTTTTTAAAGTATCGGGTGTTTCCGACAGCGTGGGAGTGAATGAGCTTCAAGGGTCACTTGAGCCCGAACGGAAATAGGGTGAGTGGCCAGCCCAACCCCACCCGATGCCAGCAGCTGAGAGCGAACTCAGAGCCTCACTGCCAAGAGCCCAACACTGTAATCACTGAGATACCGGGCGCATAAAATATGTATATAATAAGATAAGGAAATGCGAGCTTGGGTAGAGAAGCTCACGAAATATAGTCATTTGATAAATAATAAAGCGATAAAGTTTCGGAAAAAAAGACAATCAGTAAAATTACAGAATTGAAAGAAAATCAAAATCAAACAGTTAAAATCGAACTTGAGTGAGAACAACAAGGGTATTCTATCTGGCACTAATAATATAAAGAATAACAACTATAATAATAAAAACCCACTCTAATAGACAGAGTTTATTTCCACAACAGTGGGCATCGAAACTGTTGTGGAAATAAACTCCGTCTATTAGAGTGGGTTTTTATCATATTTTGACCTTCACGTAGAAAAAAGTGAAGTTTTTGCATTTAATAACAACTATATTATTAATAACAACTATATTAATAATATAATATTAATAATTATGATGAAACGTAATACGATATGTAAGGAGAAAACTCACTGATATTGGCAGGAATAAGGACGAAAAAAGTAAACATCATTATAAAGAGGTATGCTGAAGAAATATTGAAATCGTAACTACAAAATCAATAAATAAAAAAGGTTAAGGTGTTAAAATTTATTCTAGGTTTGGTTTTGGGGAGGTTTTAGGCCTTGAGACGCAGTCTTCTTTTAAATTCTATTCCGTTTGAATTTACAATGTTTTTCCGTGTTGAATCGACAGATATATATATATATATATATATATATATATATATATATATATATATATATTATATATACACGGTTTGCAATTGTGGGTACTTGTAACTTTTAACCCACTTTGTGTAGAACAAGCCTGAGGTAGTATGAGTATGACTGTGAGTGATACAGGTGAATTTTTGCTTTCTAAGGGAGGAAACACAAACTTGCGGTGCATCTTGCTCATGAAGAATCATGCACCAGGACTGGTAATAACTGCGGGTGTCTGCAATACAAACTAACGAAAATTGCAATAAATTGAATATGGATGTTCTTTTGACGAGACTAACATGGAGCATTGTTGCTTTCAATGGTGATGAACCACGTACGAAGCCTCATCAGTACTTTGATCCCCTATTTCTTTGGCAATGCTGCTGCGACCTGCTCGTACTCTGAAATGGGCATATGGGCAGAATGGTGCTCTATGTGAAAAGATGTTTAACTTTTCATACTTCCGGGCTACGTCGTGGCCAATGTCGTAACACCGCTTCCCGTTGACCAGCGAAGTTAAGAGACATTGGGTCTGGGTAGTAGTTGGATGGGAGACCGTCCTTCGTGTCCAGATTATGTATGTAGCGACCCGTGGTTCGGATCCCACGTAAAGCTGTAGGTCTCCTCCGTCATATGACCTTAGATGTTGCGAAGGAGGTTAAACAACTATGAATGCATCGATGAATAAGACATATATATATATATATATATGAGGCGTCGCGAGTACGAGGGGCGAACTCGACAAAGCAGTTTTTAGATAGACGCGTTTAAACTTTGTGAATATTGTGTACGAGGGGCACATAGCACAAATACACACATTGAAAATAACTACATTTGAGCGTACGAGACGGTATTTGGCTATACCAAGTTGGATGGGGAAGGATTGACCTATTCATTCGTGGAACAATCGCCCCTCGTACTCGCGATGTCTCACATATACCGGTGTGTATATTATATATATATATATATGATGTTTAATTACAATATATGTTCGATAATGTTCGAATAATAAAATTAATGGTATGTACAATTAATCAAAAACCTATCTTAAAATAATTAAATTGAATGAAGCTACATTAGCCAATGGTGTCTCACAAGTCGCGCACCATTGGCTAATATAGCTTCATTCAATTTAATTATTTTAAGATAGCTTCTTCATTAATTGTACGTACTAATAATTTTATTATTCGAACATTATCGAACATATATTGTAATTAAACATCACTTATAAACTATTTCGACTCGTAAACCTCGTAAGTCTAAATAAAACCTATGGTGCGCGACTTTTGAGACACCCTCTATATACTGTACTATATATATGACTTCACAATTTACATTCTGAAATGCAAAACTACTTATGTAACGTAAAAAAAAAAAACCCTGATAAAATTAATAGGTAATATGTTTCCGTCAATATTTTTTTCTATCCTGTGTATACCGACTTTATATGAACCTGTTTTCTTAATTCCATTTTAAGTATTGATTTTTTCGTCACTGAAGTTTTTGAATTTCTCGGTTTTGGATAATTTATGGTTTCATTTCAAAATAAAAGAGTATATTGGGACAAGGTGATCCAGGCATCTTGGCATATTTATCTCTGTTCCTACCTAAACTTCACGCTTTTTCTCTGTTTTACCAATAGCAATATAGACTGGAATATATATATATATATATATATATTATATATATATATATACCTTTCAAATGTTCCGTGCTATGATTCCTCACTTCACGAAGGTCAAGCTTGTCACCCCTTCTCTAAATATTTGGAACACACACACACACACACATACACACACACACATACACACACACACATATATATATATATATATATATATATATATATATATATATATATATATATGTGTGTGTATGTGTGTGTAACTGGGCATAAGTGAGGTACTGTGTGTCATAATTCACAGGTGTATTGGGGTAGTTTTACTGTGAAGTAACACTTTGTTACCTCGGAAGATTAAAATATTTATTTGAAAACTCTGTAAACATTTTTATTGTCCTGATGACAGGAATACCTCGAAATTTGTCGTTAATTCGTTCCGGAATAACACGACGAAATAAGGCAAAATATAATGTATATTGCGTTGGTAAACAGTTGAATTTCGTCAATTCTGATCATTTTTTTTCACATTTTTTCCAAAAATGACGAATCTGCGAATATGGACGACGAATCTGCGAAACGACGAAATTCGAAACGACGAATTTTGTGGTATTCCTGTACAGTATTTTAGGTTAGGCTAGATTAGTGAGTACCTCACTATATAATGACTTTACAGAAAAAAACATCCTTCGAAGCTTCAATTGGGTCCCAAACACTTCTCGGTTCGATGGTACTAAGATTAGATTCGGTTAAATTAGGTGTGGTTAATTATTTCGTTTAGATATAGGAATTTAAAAAAGTCACCAACGCGCTTGATCGGAGATACACACACACATACACATACACACACGTGTGTGTGTGTGTTGTGTGTGTGTGTGTGTAAGAAGGACTATATACATATTTTGCGAAGAAACGCAGAACTATTTTAAAGGTGCAACGACTTTAAATCAAGAGAAGCGATAGAGCGAAACATAAGAGAAAAGGTGAGAAAAAGCGAAAAACAAAATAGTTAAAAAAGGACATTTCTGAAACGTATTTTATAACGGGAATATTTTAAGATGCAAAAATAAAAGTAAATATAGAAAATAAAAAAGTGAAGAGGGGAATGGCAAATACTGCTCTAAACGGAAATACTTAATAATAAGAAGTACAAATGCATGGAACAAAACTCTTTCCCATTAATAACTTTGGACTCCTTCATAAATGTAACTATTTACTTTTCGAACACTAGTAAAACGGTATATATATATATATACTGTATATAATATGGAATGAATTTCATAATTAAACACATTAAATAAATGATTCCACGGCCTTTTGTGTATTCAGCAATACACCTCGTCAGGGAAACATTCCCTGACAAGGTGTACTGCTGAATATACCAAAGTCTTTGGGATCATAGTTTCTTTTCCTTGTGGGTTTGCATCATATATATATATATATATATATATATAAATTACATATACAATGCGCCTCGGTGGTGTAGTGGTTAGCGTCGTTGACTACGAATCCATCGGCCCCGGATTCGAGACCCGCTGACGGCAGCCGGCGTACAGCAAAACCCAGCTGTTCATCCTTCCACACAATAAAGAAAGTGGTTGGTAGATAAATGATTACCCTGGGTGGCCTAGTGGTTAAGACGCTGGGCTGCTGGTGGGGCGTGGTTCTGATTCCACGTTAAACTGTAAGTCTAAGGTGGAGTGAAAAGCTTGACCTTCGTCAGAATGAACAATTCGGGCGGAAGCTAACCAAAGGTTTTATATATATATAGGGAATGCGAGGACCTAGGCCATAATTTTGTTAGAGGTCCTTATGCTGCCATTAGTTAGGTAAACTGAAAAATTGTGTTTAATGATAAATAGTAAAATATGACTAAGGGAATACAAAATGCAGATAAATACAAATTTATATTGAAATATATCAACACTATAATGTTTAATGCTAATTACTTACTGAATAAAACTACATTTAAACCACCAAAACGTAAATGATGTGTGTATGAGGTTACAGGGCTTTGACTTAACGTTGGCAAAATCATCAATGACCTGAAAACCTAGACCTCCAGTTAAATCACTTTCAGTTGTCAAAAGAGACGTCACATTTTTTCTTGAGTAACAGTGGAGCGCAATTCACTTTTCACTCGCTTCAACACTGAAAATGACCTTTCTCTTTCAGTGTTTGCAGATGGCAATGTCAGATAAATTCGGAGAGCTCTTTCGACACTGGGAAATGTTTGAGTTATTGCATACTCTTGGATGTTGGTTAAACAGCTGAGACGTGTACATGTACTTTCTCTCCCTTGTTTTGATGCAATAATCTGCCGCATGTAGCTGGAAAAGTGAACTAACTCTTCTGCAAATGTGTCTTCACTGTCTGAAGAATAATGTTGCTGCAAGTTCAATGCGTTTTCGCGAATTGACGAATCTGTCATTTTTTTAAATGAACACAAGACACCAAATCTCTCTTGAAGGCTTGCATACAATTCTTTCTGCGGTGTAATTCAGATAATAATGAATCGAGAATCGCGAGGAATGCCATTGTTCGAAACTTCTCTCTTGGTGACAGTTCGACCTTAGTGTCAACTCTTCGAAGTCACATTTTCTCTTTCTTGATCTTTAATGTTCAGCGCGGAGCTGAAAAACGGAAAAAGAAGAAATAGAGGAGGAGAAGCTTTCCAGTAGCACAGGTGAGATGTGCCACTTATATATTCTTATGATTACAGTTCAGGCAACTAGGTTAGGTAGACCATCAAGCTAAGCAAGTGCTCAGGAATCGTGTAGAGTAAGCTAGTCTCTGTAATAGTTATAATATTTCGAAATGTGAAATTTAATGGATCACATCACCTCAAATTCTGTTCACACAGATCAGTTATCAAACAAGATAAGAAAGAGTATTTTAGCAAAAGTTAACAGAATATGTAATGTTATGTTCTTCTCAGGAGCACTACTGAAATATTTGGAAAAGCCATCCTCAACAAAGCCTGATGAGCATCATGAGCCAACAGCAGGACCATCCTCTATGCAACCTCAAACACCAGTAGAAGTAGAGCCTGATGAACCAACAAGTGACCCATCTTCTGTTCAGCTTCAAACACCACACACAGGCACTTCTACTGAGCAACAAGAATCAAGATCTGCTCCACCGCTTGATCCGTATGACTGGCCAGTTGTCCTGTCAGATGCCTTGAAGACAGATCTGGCGTCTCGAGGACCATTTCAAATCAGTCCAGATTTCACATTCCCTAAAAGAGAGGACGGTAGAAGCGTTCATCACCATTAAGTGTACAGAACATTAATTAATGGGGAAAAAATAAAGCGAAGCTGGCTGATGTACTCTAGAAGGAATGATGCTCTTTATTGCTTCTGCTGCAAGTTGTTTTCAAGGAAGTCGTACAAACTAATTACGGATGGACTTTCAGACTGGACAAACGTTGGTTCGCTTCTGAAAGGCCATGAAAATAGTTCAGAACATGCAGATAACATGGCAACATGGAAGGATCTGGAACTGCGGCTAAAGCCTGGGAGGACCATTGACCAAACTGAAATGTCATTAATGGAGGTAGAGCGAAGACGCTGGCGAGATGTTCTCACACATCTTGTAAGTATAATCCAATCACTGGCAGAGAGAAACCTTGCTTTCAGGGAGTCTTCCTCTACATTGTACAATCGAGACAATGGCAACTTTTTGAAGGAGGTTGAGCTGCTTGCCAAATTTGATCCAGTGATGAAACAACACATCAGCAGAGTCGAAAGTGGGCAATATAGTCATTCAAGTTACCTAGGAAACATCATTCAAAATGAGCTCATTGGGTCCATTAGTGGGAAGATCTTGGATGCCATTGTTTCGGAAATAAAACAAGCTAAGTATTACTCACTCATTTTAGACTGCATTCCAGACATAAGCCACCAAGAACAGATGTCGATTATTATCAGAACTGTTGAAATGAGTGAAGTACCAGAAATAAAAGAATACTTCTTGGGCTTTCTTGAGGCTTCAGAAAGTACAGGCCTGGGTTTATCAGTTCTGATTCTGAAGAGACTAGATGAACTGAATATTCACTTTGATGACTGCAGAGGACAGTCATATGACAACGAGGCGAACATGAGGGGCAAGAACAATGGTGCTCAGGCAAGGTTATTAGAGAAGAACTGTCGTGCACTCTATGTTCCATGTAGGGCTCACACTCTGAATCTTGTAGTGGCTGATGCAGCTAAAGCTTCCACAGATGCCATCAGTTTCTTTGGCAACGTACAAAAATTGTACAACCTTTTTGCAGGAGCTACACAGAGATGGACAATCCTAAAGAAGCACGTGAACGTAACACTCAAGTCTTGGAGTGAAACCAGGTAGGATAGCCGGCTTAAGAGCATTGAGGCTGTGCGATACCAGAGCCATAACATCAGAGAAGCCCTGTTGGAAGTCAGAAACAATGCCACAGATGTCGTAGCCAGGACTGAAGCACAAGCACTTGCAGAGGAGGTAGGGTCTTATCGCTTTCAGATTTGCACAGTAGTATGGTATGACATTCTTCATGCAGTTAACCATGTGAGCAAACTTCTGCAGTCTCCTACAATGCAGTTTGATGTGGCAGTCAACCTCCTCACAAAAACAAAAGACTCACTCACCAGCTACAGAAACACAGGTTTTGTTGCAGCACAAGTCGTAGCTAGGGACATATGCGAGGAAATGAATGTGGAGGCTGTGCTGAAGGAGAAGAGGCTCAGAACCACAAAAAAGCACTTTGCTCACGAAGCTCCTGACGAACCATTTACAGAAGCCTTAAAGAGGCTGGAAGTCAAATTTTTCAATGTGGTGGTGGATTGTGCCATCGGGTCAATAAATGAGAGATTCCAAACATTAGATGATGTGAGGGGCATATTTGGGGTTCTCCTAAACTTCACCACAATGAACAAGGAAGACTTGTCCTGCAAGTGTGAAAAGCTCTCTAATATACTGAGCTCTGGAGCTGACTCTGACATTGATGGAAGAGAACTGGCCCTCGAAATTAAGAACTTGCCGACTTTACCTTCACACAACATGACTGCATTGGAGCTTCTCTCATTCATTCATCAGAAGCAACTGGAGGAACTATACCCCAATCTCTGGGTTGCACTAAGAATTGCCTGCACTCTACCTGTGACAGTAGCGTCAGCCGAGAGGAGCTTCTCTAAGATGAAGCTAATCAAGAACTACCTCAGATCATCAATGGGGCCGGATCGCCTCAGTGGCCTTGGCATCATAAGCATCAACCAGGACCTTGGCAGGGTAGATTTCATATGATGTTATTGATGATTTCGCCCAGAAAAAATCTAGGCGGCAAAAACTTTGAAGGTACATACTGTTCTGTATAACTGTTAGCTATTACACGATTGTATCGTAGAGTTAGTAATTGTTTGGTAGTTGATAATTGCATTATTTTTTTATACATAGTTCTGTGTCATTTATTCTAAATAATGTATAAGCTAATTTTCAGGAATTTCATGAAGAGTATTTTTTTTGTTTGTCTTCTGAAAGTACATATTTGTTGTTTGGACATAAATGTTTCATTAAAATTGTTTCATAATTGTTTTTTATTAACATAGCCATTTTTTGTATATGTGTGCTGAGGTGATGTAAGGCGTGAGTTGGTGGATGGAGGAGTGGGGCCTCAAATGGGTATACTGCTTAGGGCCCCCTAATGACTAGAAACGGCCCTGTATTGGTGGTAATAATTATGCATAGGTGGGCAGTTGCGCCGCAAAAAGTTGCGGCGCAACTTGCGGCGCAACATTTTTGGTTGCGCTTGCGCTTGCGGCGCAACTTTTTGAAAAGGGTTGCGCTTGCGCGTGCGGCGCAACTATTTCAGCAGAGTTGCGGTTGCGGCTGCGGCGCTACAAAAATCGTTGCGCGTGCCCACCACTGCAGTATACGTTAAATGCAAAGGTGGGCAGTTGCGCCGCAAAAAGTTGCGGCGCAATTTGCGGCGCAATATTTTTGGTTGCGCTTGCGCTTGCGGCGCAACTTTTTGAAAAGGGTTGCGCTTGCGCGTGCGGCGCAACTATTTCAGCAGAGTTGCGGTTGCGGCTGCGGCGCTACACAATTCGTTGCGCGTGCCCACCACTGTAATTATGACGGTGCAGATGCATTAGGTACGAATAATTACCCACTTACTCGTGTGCCTACTGCCAACCCACAACCTTTAGGCCAGATTCCTACCGGTGCACCCTAATTTTCAAATAATTTATCTCGATTAGATGTTTCTATATTGGCCGATTATCCTTTTGTCATGGATTCGGAAGATGCAGAGGTGAGTACGTTAAAAACGCTGTCCGAAGAGAGTGCCATCTTTAGTGGGGCTTTAAATGACCACAAGACAACTACCCGGTAAAGGGTTTACGGGACCCTATGACCCCTTTCAACATTTTTCGGCCGAAATAGAACGGCTGGTGATAGCACTAGAATTGTAATAGCACTAGAATTGTAATAGCACTAGAAGAAAACTTGCTATCCAGTGCTCAGTACCAACTGCTATGCAGGTATTAAGTGATCTATTTTTAAGGATACAAAGTTGGAATGAGTATACCAGTCGTTGTGCTGATATGTATTGTAGGAGTAGTAGATCTAGGGTTTCAGACAGATTAATACAGTACAAATTGAGAAAGATACGAGAAAGCCAGGTGAGTCATTCCCCACATTTGTTTTTAGAGTCATGCGGGATTTAATATAGTTTAACGTTAATTCTCAACCATGTTACAACACATAAGTGTTGATTTTACCACCAACAAAGTGCTATTGAACGTTATACCTCCCACTAAGGGTCAGAGTACGATAATTATAACGAGGACATCTTCAAAAAGACAAAGCGACTGCATGTAGATAAACGGATCACAGATCCTGTGGCTCCGGTCGGGACGGATAATGCGGATGATAGATTAGTCAGTGCAGTTAATTCTCTCGCCCTGAGGGACCCTCAAACTAATAAAATGTTTGTATGCCGAGAGCAAGGAATACAGCCAAGGAGTGTCCCATATTAACAGAAGTCAGACTGAGTTCCTGAAACAGACATGACAAAAGGAAAAGGTACAATCGAGACAATTCCCATGATAGATATGAGAGATATGAGAGACGCTATGAAAGAAATAATTCTCGCAAGGGACGTGAAAGAGGTAGACCGGAAAACGACCGCTATGATTCCCTTCAGAGAGCCAGGAAAGAGGGGAATATGTAGAAAAACATATAACTTTCGCCCATAAGGACTACAGAGAGGGGAGAGCGTTCCTGTACAGGATGAAAGCAGTTTCAAAGAACAATCTGACCCATAAAACTTATAAACAGACAGACCGTAGAAGTAAAGGTTATGATCGATCAGAACTAAAAAATGGAGAAATTGTGCAAAACTGTACGTCTGTAAATGAGAAAAAATGCATAAACCTGATAAATTTAAAAGTACAGTAAATGAAGAGAGGAGCGTAAATATCGTCTGTAAGAGTGATGACGTCGGACGAGAGATATTATGGAATGAATGCATGAATGACAACGTCTGCAAGAGTGATGACGTCACACAATAGATATGGAAGGAATGAGCGACTGAGAAATTAGACGAATGTGGAAACGAATGTGATAAACATCTTAAAGATGAATGTGGAAATAAAGAGGATGCCAGTGTTGATTGTATTATATGAATGAAACTTCAGATGTAACTCATACTGCGATGAATAAACAAACTGCAGCCAAAACTGCAACTGAGAATGAAGCAAATTTGGTGCAGTAAGCACGGAAACCCCTAAAGTATACTTCCCAGTAACACATATCAAAATGCCGCACGAAACTGTACTATCGTTAATAATACTAGTAACTACAGTGCGTTCGAAAAGTCTCTCCGCAGTCAACCAACACTTTAAAAAAAGTGTTTGACAACAAGTGTAGACGAGTTGCTCTGTGCCTGCAAAATGGTGGAAAACATTTTCAGCACATGCTGTAAAATCAAAAGGTTATGTAATAAAATCACTAAATCATGGTTCAATGAAAACATTGTAGTTTTTCAATTTCCTCTGTGTTTAACATAGCACTGCGGAGAGACTTTTCGAACGCACTGTACCAACCAGTTACGTCTTTACCAGAGAAGTCTAATATGGACTCTGGAAACCAACAACTACCTAACCTGAACGATAACGCGATTCCTGACGACCCCATAACTAATCCCGGTAATGTACATCACGGTAATAATCCCGGTAATAAAATTCAGTTCCCACTACTAGTCCCGGTATTAAACATTTGGTTTCCCAGTACTGATTCCTGTAATGAACATTCAAAACTTGCTAGGGAGAAGGAAACTTCCTTTCCTAGTTCCGAAATCGCCAGAACAGACTACTTACCCCTACTGGAAATTAATGGCAACTGCCACTTCCTTGTGAGAAGACGGTGCCAGGTCAGAAATATCTGCCGGTAGCTGGTTGTCATGATTTCTGGAGTCATGTTGACCGACCACCTCCTGACCTCCTGACCTCCTGGTCGAAGTCAACAAACCCAACCACCAGAACGTCCAGGATGAGGTCAGCAACCCCGACTTCCAGAACATCCTCGTGACTTCTGGAATCATGTCGATCGACCACCTTCCGGTCGAAGGACATCCCTGGACTTCCCAGTAACAAACACTGTACATTGAGAATTACGTAGAGATAAAAAAGTTAAATAAACTTGGTTCACTTCTACTTCATATGAATAACAGTCCGTCTAGTAAGCGAGTCCAACACTACGACACTCTATACCAGTCACCTTCGGTACCATTCCAACCACTTCGGGTACCATCCCCCTTGACGGAAAATATTCCGGTGAGATCAAAATAGTTGAATAATCACAGCGAGACAATCCTCTCCAGAGTTAAAAATGACTCGGAGGGAGACAATGCGTCATTGAAGAGTACGGACTGTGCTCCGAATAAGGGGTAAATCGAAAAATTCTTGCTCATTCCTTCCTATAGGACCAGTAAATGTTGATTTGGGTCATTATCCTTCGTATAAGTAATAATGCAATTCTAAGTGCTTGCTAATATACTGTATAATCTGAGAGATGCGATTTTCGTGGTGTAGAATCAATTCGAATTTTCTGTTGAGGTTATAAAATATAAAGCAAAGATGAAACCTTCACCGCTAATTTTTGAGCCTAAGAAGTAAGGCATTTAAAAATCTTCCAAAGGTAAATCGGATTCCATAAACCATTATGTTAACGTACATAGATTACCTTGGCGATATTTGATTACTATTCCTATATGTATGTCTGTACTATTAGGATGTAGGTGTTCGGCTATACTAATATACTTGTCTACTGATTAGCAATTTAACAAAGTCAAGGGAAAGGTTTCGAACACAATATCCGAACGAAATTTCGAAAAATGTCGCGAAAAGTATTCATATTGTATAAGACTCCAAAAGAAATTTCATAATGTTTAGAACAAGCGATAAAGCTTCCCAAATCGTATTTATGACTTCATTCGCCCATTTCATGCAATTAATTAAACATATAACTGCAACTATGTATTTATAAGTAACACATTACACTACGCATAAGTGACCCGATTTATTACAATTATGAATATTAAAGCTTTAGTTACAGTCCATCTGGTAAGCGGTGGACTGAAGGAAAGCATCAGTTTCTTAATGACAAAATTCATTCTGTCCAAGAGTAATCCATTCTAATATCCATGTTATGCATGGAGTAATTTCATATTTACATATAATAATCTGACGTGTGTATATACAGTATATATATATATATATATAAATAAAGAGTATGATCAGAATTCTTGTTCGAGAATTATCAGGCGAGTAATGTGTTACACCCGGCATAAAAATGATAGAGACTCGAACGCCAGTTAGAAATAGATTGGACGAAGGGATTTTCGCTTAGCGAAAGATTCCGCTTGAAGATAAGGTTTATTTCTTTATGCACTATATATATAATCACTAAATAGTTGCATAAATCCCATTCGAGACAAATGATTATTGCATTGGTCGGATTTGTCTATCATATTAATTCATTTTCAACCATTTTTTATTTACACACAGATGACTGCTAAATTACCTCTGAAAATCATTTCGCCTTATATTGCTTCCTACCTTAAAATCATAATCTTTGAGTAACTTTAAATTCAATTAGGGAGGCTTCTGAACCGCGTTTGGAGTACTCTCTCCAAGTAGTTACAGCTATAAAAGCAAGTACGACGTCTTACAAGCTTCAGTAGCCAGGACTGAAAATTCGGTATTCTTCCGATTTCTCTTAAGTACGAAACCCAGATTAAAGAACCCTCCTTTCTAAATTGATTAAATTACCCCCTTTCTTCGGTTTGCTTTTCCGATTTCAACTCGTGGTTTCGTCAACGTCAGCTAACGTATATCTGTAGTTTCAAATATTGTATAAGGTCACTTGTTAATTTATTTACGTTACATATTTTTAATGTATAAAGTGAATACGGGAAATAATGTATTAACAGATAACATACGAGAAAATGGTGGAAGATGAACAAGCTCTGTGTAACCCTTTTCCAATGGTCCAAACAAATTTCTCTTTTAATTAGTCATTCAGTATTGCCGTAATGTAAACTTATATTTAGATTACTTTGAATCCATTTATATATTTATATATATATATATATATATATATATATATATATATATATATATATATGTGTGTGTGTGTGTGTAAAAATTGAACAATGAACAATTCCTATACCATCATTATATGGATTCATTGTCTTCATGCAGTACTTATGTTCGTATAGTTTTTATGTTTGAATGTTCATTTTTACATAAGAAACCAAAATCGCCTAAGCGAGTTTTGGATAGAATTTCGATTTGTACTTCTTTATTCATCACTGTATTTCCCTAATTCATCTTTTCTAATAATGACTTATACACTATGACGTCATAAAATAACTTAATTCTCTCTACGTTTCCCATACCTTGTACACTGAATCATGTGCTTAGTATTTAGACATCTTCCGTATTCAATGTATGGTAAATTCTTTAGTAATAATGTTGTGGTGTTATGTAGTATAAATATTATTATTCAACCATATTCATCCATACGTCCATATTTTATCTTGATCATTATCCTATATAAATTTTATTAAATATTCATTTTTACTCGTGTCAATCTATGAAACGCAAAACTTCATGCATTCGTTCGGAAACGCACAAATACGTTCTCGTATTTTTTTCATTTTTATTTTTAATTATATCACCTCTCAATGAACTCGAAAATGCTGAGGTAGGTGATCAAATTCCGCGAACTATGGCATAAGTGAACGCTTCAAAGATAAAAAATCTCCTTTGGCTCTGATTCGAATTTATAACATTATCATGCGTTATGTTATATCATATGTGTCATGTCTCATGTACTTGTGTTGTACTAATAACCATATATAATAACCATATATTATAACCATATATTATAACCATATATAAATATATAAAAACACTGTAAGAATGGTAAACAACGTAATGTACTTCAATGAAACTGTAATTAAATGTAATGATTTAATATAATGTAAGAATGTACTTTAATAGAAGTGTAATTAAACAATAATAAGTGAATATGAATTAATTGGTAATTGTAATCGTAATTGTAATGAACCAAAATTAATACATACTCAGTCGTGTACTTAAATTGTACTTATGTACTACTATGAAATGATATCGCCTTCAGAAATGAAGATTCGGCAAAAATATACGATTAGTTTTTTATTTTTTTAAATTTTTATATGGAATCTTTCAAACATCTGATCATGTGTTTAAAAGGGGGAACTTAACCTTCAACTGCCGTCCCCCAACATTTAGGCTTATATTATACATGTATTTGTAAGATGAACAGCACTTGATTACGAGACTCTGCTTTGGTCACTGCTACGAGCCTCCCTTGTTAGCAGCCTCGCTGCGAGGAGGGGGCAGAGGCCCCTTGCCTCCTTAACTTTTTAGATTCCGGCCTGAGCCATGGTCGAAAGAGGTCGAACCTCTACCCCTGTAAAATTCAGACCACTACCTATAAATTTTTAAGAAGTAAATTACAGTAAGAGAAACTTTTTTATTTTCCCCTTCGAGCCGTGCTCTCTTCAGAAGAACTTAGTCAGTTAAGTCGATAAGTTATAAAAGAAAAGTCGATAATTTTAGTATCAGAGAAAGTATCAGAGTATTATAAAAAGAGAAGAATTAACAACTGGCGACCCTTTGCCCAAATTAAGAAAGAGACAACCCAAGCACCATAGAAGATATTGGCATAACAGTCTGGCGAGTCTGTAGCCAAGAGTTTAACAAGTGGCGACCCACCATTTGGCGACGGAAAAGAATTAGAATGTTATAGAAGAAATATCCGTTGCTGCCTCCTAACTAGAACCCCCGTCGATCCGAACCACCCCAGGGCCATAGACGGAGGGGTTAACATATATATATATGTAAAGAACGACGCTTGTATAGAAGAACGTTCCGCACAAGATGAGGAGGGAGAACGAACAAATGAAAAATGAGGTAACCACCCGGGTTCGATTCCCGGGTGATTACCTCATTTTTCATTTGTTCGTTCTCCCTCCTCATCTTGTGCGGAACGTTCTTCGATACAAGCGTCGTTCTTTACATTAATTATACTGTGTGTTGTTTGCAGTTAAAATGTGTATATATATATAATGCAAATCCACAAGGAAAAAGAAAAAAGATTCCAAGGCTTTTCGTGTATTGAGAAGTACACCTCCTCAGCAAATGTACTTCTGAGTACATGAAAGGCCTTGGAATCATTTTTCTTTTTCCTTGTGGGTTGGCATCATTCGTTCATTTCACGTGTTTAATTGTGAAATTCATCTGATATATATATATATATATATATATATATATATATATATTATATAATATATATAATATATAATCACTGTGCAAATTCGAGCTGCAATGATGACTAGGAATGCAAAGAATATTTAAGAATGGAAACATCCGGTGAGATAAGTCAAAATACGATTCAACTCACTTACTAAACTGAAGGGGACCAGCTAAAAGTGGAGAGGAGTGTAAATTTTATATGGTACTTGTAAAATTGCATGAAAAGGGTCTTCCAAGTCAAATAGAGCGACAAAAGCATTGAAAAAGAAACTATACACCTGTCTAGATGTATCTATCTACCAAAACAAATAGAAAGTGACATTCTTTAGGCGCTGCCGTCTATCCAGGAATAAGCTCATATAATTTCTTGAGTAAGGATAGGAGCGTGTAATTTTGAGGATATGAGGGACCAAAGTCATAGAAATGCTTTCTTATCAGATATTTCGGCATCCGGAATGCAAGACAATGGGAGTTAGATCCCTTTAGAGTCAAATTTAAAACAGAGAGGTAATCTTGTACGCTACATAAGGATCATAGTTACACTGTATTTTGAGCGATTTACTGTGGTAAGCTTTTTGCTACTGTTGATTTCTTGCCAAGTCGTCGATGAAGCTGAATGAAAGGACACAAACGGCGTCTTTTACAAAATGGTCGGGGGCTCTAATACCAAGTGAGCCCCACCTACATTTTCTCAGTGAAGATGAACTTATCACCTTACAGCGATGAGTTGGACTAACTCGGGAACAAGTTGGCATCTCCTTTTAAACCAATGTGATGACTCTTTTTAAGAATTTGGGACAAGGGGAAAATAAAGTTATCCCGGAGTTTCGAATCATGAAGAAGACGATTCATAATCTGCACAGTCGTCATTCTTTAGAGTGATAAGTATGCTGTGTTTTTGTCATATGAAATGCAATGAAGGTGCTACACTGCCACCCACCGACTCGTCTTCTCGAAGACGTTACATACGGCAACTACATCAGATGGCAACTACACCAGAAAATCACTACTCCTTCGTTTGAGGAACGAGTTGATGCAACCACGCATACCGCTCTCCCTATATTAGTAAACAGCCCTAGGCGACCACGAACCTGGGTTCAGTTCCTTTCAGTGTCTTCCGGGAATGATCCCCCTTAAGCAAATGACAGTAGGAGAGATTAATTGTATTTATATGTGGTAGGTGTAATTTAAGAAACGAGTCACTAGCAACAATTACTTTAATTACAGTAAATACAGTTACTAATTACTGTTATTAATCAAGAATATCTGTGTGCACACAATCATTTTCGTAACAAAGGATTATGCGCCTCCATGTGCGGTGTGAGAATCGACGCAGCATTGCTGGAGTGATTGCATCAAATGCATCTCGAACAGCGTGTTTCACGTGCAGGAATTGTTGGAAAAACGGTCAAAAACCGTTCACAGGCTTCATATCGTTTCTTGCATGGCTGTATCGCTTAATTCATTAACAAATGACGGGCGTTATGGTTTCATGCCAAGATCTTTTGTCATGTGATCTCTCATTGTAGACATGGGGACTGCAAGTTCTTGTAATTGTTTCCGAAGTGATTTTTTCGGTGAAAGAGCCACCGATGCAATCACACCTTCACATTGTTCTGCTCGCGTTGTTGGTCTTCCCGACTGTGGTCTGTCCTTGATGGAGCCAGTTTCGAACAGTTTTTTCTCTCCGCGTAATACTGTCTTGTTTGGTAGTGCATCCTTATTGAATCTTGTGTTGAAATCTTTCTGGATATCATGCATCGTTTTGCCAGTATGTGACCTTTTATGAGCCCATCTGCTCATCACTATCCTTTCCTTCAGTGTAAGTGGACTGGTCTGCCATTGTTCACACAACTCTAATACCCTGAAAAGAAAAAGAAAATCTCAATGAATCACATATAAATTGAGTTAATCACACAAAAATAAAATTGGTATTACAATATGTACATTAGGGTGGAGCGAAAAATACTTTTTTTCTAGTATGAAGTTCTAATAGTGATTAAAAGTTGCATTTAGTGGACGAAATAGGCCTGCCAAAATATGAGTTCATTTGTTTAAAATTTTCAGCTGCCACCAGGGGGCTAAATTTAACACAATTTTGTGTAAAAAGGAAAAAAATGCTTCTATTTTAGGTTTGTCAAACTATTATAAAATTTTATCTTAGAATTATCTAATAGTTTGATTAAGATTCTTAAATGATAGGAATTCGTTTTGGAAAAATGCCTTTTCATATGCTTAATATCTTCAGCTGCCACAAGAGAGCTGAAGTTAACACAATTTAGAGTAACTGAGTCATGTTGAGACTACACTGAATGTTGTGGGGGAGGGTTTGGGGAGGGTTGTGGGGGAGGGTTTTGGTGTGAAGGAATTTCTTTCAGGAGTCATTAGAACAGTGTGTTAACACTTGTCTTCTTAGGTAGTAGGCCTAGTCGCTCAGTTGATCGGAGAGTTTTTTAATATGATCGGAATATTATAAAACTTTATTTTAAAGTGATTTATATAGAGATAATATTGATTTTATTATAAAATGCTTGTTATAATGTATTATATTTTTAGTTTATTTATATAATATATTATATATTTATATAATATATATATACTTATAATAATTATATTATATTAATTATATAATGTTTTGATGTTACAGGATATTTTGTGATTGTGAATTTTTCTTAAAAATATTATGGCATCAAATACTAAATATAAACATTTCACTAGAGAACATATGAAGTGTGCCATATTTGAAGTACCTTGTGAGATGAGTGATATGCAACTACCAACTTATAACTGCATTATGAAAGATTACCTGTTCACAAAACATTTAGTGAAGGAGCAGATGAATAACAAGGAGCCTTCATTTTCTGAAATAGCAGAGGCAGTTTCCAAAAGGTAGAAAATATTTGGAAGAAGGCCTCTTTGCCAATAGTTTCACATACACGCGTTTTACAGATGATGCGAGTGTACCATGATAAATACAGGTCCTTATTAAAGCCATACAAGTCACGCAAGGATCAGCCTAAGTACAAAAATCAGCTTGAAGAATTTGAAAACTCTTCAAAATGCACTTTGTTTGACATCTGCACCTGCAAATGTAAGGAGTTTAGGAGATGCTCATGTGAAACGAGTAAGAAAGTCCCTCCAAAAGAGCAGGATTTTTTAAATGACCAACGAACACGCAGAATAATGGTGATAGGAAGCATTGACATAGCACACACAAGACGATTACAAGCAAGAGAACATCGAAAGGAAATGGAAAAAGCACGTCTGGAATCCTCACAAACAACTAGTGCTGCTATAACCAATACGTCCAACTTACAAATCGAAACAGAGACAAGTGAACTTCAACAACTAGAAGAGATATCTGAAGATAATGAGGAAGATACAACCTCGACTCAATATGTAATATCAGAACAACATGCGTGAGCCACTGCCTTCATTAGCAATTACTTGTGATAGATTTAAAATGTCGGACAGAGCTGGGGCTGCTATTGCTTCTGCAGTATTGGCAGATCTTAAAATTGTTACTCCCGAAGACAAAGGGAATATTATAGACAGAAGTAAGCTAAGACGTGAAAGACAAAAACAGAGAAAGGAACTACAACAGATAGGAGAGCCAAAAACTATGCGGGGATTATACTTTGATGGCAGAAAGGATAAAACAATGATTCAAGTCCAGGAGAGTGATGGCTCTAACCACCAAAGAACCAAACGCGAAGAGCATATCAGCATAATATCTGAACCACACTCTCTGTACTTTGCACATGCGACACCTTCCAGTGGCAAAACTAAATACATTTGCACAGCGCTAGTGAATTGCTTGAAAGAAAGGAATGTTGATATAGGGAACATCGTTGCAGTTGGCTGTGATTCGACAGTGGTTATCACTGGTAGTATTGGAGGCACAATAAGATTACTGGAAGAAGCCTTTAATAAGCCATTGCAGTGGCTGATATGCCTTTTACACCTTAATGAACTTCCATTGCGCCATCTGTTTCATCACTTGGATGGTACCACTACTGGACCAAGAGCATTTTCAGGAGAAATTGGCCGAGCACTTTCAGACTGTGAAAAGCTTCCCATAGTTAACTTCAAACCCATTGAAATTCAAGAGGACATGTGTGAAGTTGATGTAGATGACATAAGTACTGACCAGAAATACCTTCTTGAAATTCACAAGGCTATATCAAGTGGAACATTCTCAAAGAGTCTTAGTCATAAGAGTCCAGGCAATATATCACATTCAAGGTGGCTCACCACAGCAAACAGGACTCTGCGGTTATATGCAAGCACAGAGAATCCTTCAGGCAATTTACAAGAATTAGCTACTTTCATTGTTAGGGTATACGCACCAATGTGGTTTCAGATAAAGCGTAAACCATTATGCCAATATGGTGCTAAACATATGTGGCATATGATTGCAAGAAGCCGGTATCTCCGTGAAGAGCTTAGGAGAGTACATGACTCAGTCATTCAGCGAAATGCATATTACGCAAATCAAGAAAACATTCTCATTGCAATGATAGCTGATAAAAGGGAGCATGTGCGTCAGTTGGGATTTAGGCGTATCATAAAAGCAAGGGCATGCATTCAAGAAACAGATGTTATCAGGTATTTTAAGGTGCCAGAAATAAATTTTTATGCCAAAGACTATACAGATCTCATTATGTGGCAAGATTTTCAGATAGCAGAACCACCGATAACCAAAGGAGTTTCTCTTGATGATATTGAATCATGCATCAAACATGGTACTACTCTTCATTCAGAATTATTTCAGTTTCCATGTCATACACAAGCCGTAGAGAGATGCGTCAAGCTCGTTACAGACGCTGCTGGATCAGTCTGCGGACCTACAAACAGAGACGGTTGGATTCGTGCTACATTAGAATCAAGGAAAAAACAGCCAAAATTTGACACAAAAGCAAATTACTAAATAGTCTTCAGCAAGAACCCTTTCTAGAGGGAGGTTGGTTGGGGAAAGGGTGGTAACTCCGCTAAGGCACGAAATAACGTTTCTTAACTGTCTCAAGCTAGTATAAAGGAGGAGAGACATCCTAATTTATTACTGTTCCCTTTTTCAAGTAAATACAGAATCATACTTAATTGTCATTTTTAAGTTAACTTCAGCCCTCTTGTGGCAGCTGAAGATATTAAGCATATGAAAAGGCATTTTTACAAACGAATTCTTATCATTTAGGAATCTTAATCAAACTATTAGATAATTCTAAGATAAAATTTTATAATAGTTTGATAAACCTAAAATAGAAGCATTTTTTCCCTTTTTACCCAAAATTGTGTTACCTTTAGCCCCCTGGTGGCAGCTGAAAATATTAAACAAATGAACTCATATTTTGGCAGGTATATATCGTCCACTAAATGCAACTTTTAATCACTATTAGAACTTCATACTAGAAAAAAAGTATTTTTCGCTCCACCCTAATGTACATTTTGTAGGAGGGTGACGGGACTTTTCGAACACCTTGTAGGTTTGAAGTAAGATTACACGTGTTTTCGGGGAATACCGAGTCTATGCGTAATATCAAACACCTTAGCATTAAATATATGAATAACCTTGACATTACGCAGAAAATTCTTATGGCTATGAAGCGATAAAATTACTTAATATGAAAGGAACGAGGGAGGAAAGGTGGATGCGCGATCGAAATGGGTGAAAAAAAGGAGGAAGTTTATGGTTTGTATGATTTGATGTATTTATTTGCAGTTTTTTTCTGGAAAGTTTTTAACGTGTTAGATTCTTTTGTCTCTTGATCTACGTTGTTCCAGAGGTTAGGTCCAGTGGAGCGTAAAGATCTAGTTGCTCAGCATAGAACGAGGGACGGGAACCTGCAGCTCCGAAGACCCATTCTTGTGGCTCTTTTATTATTATAAATATATGTCAAAAGTACTTGACTAATACGTAATAAATTTAAAAATATGAAATGAATCACGTATGAATACAATACAGAATATTTGGTTCATGTATTAATATTATTGTTACTATATTATTAATTATCATTATTATTATTAATATTGTTTTTATTTTCTATTATCATTAATAATACAAGAGAGACAAGTTCCTTATATTAATTTCATTATGCACTTATCGCTAGCCCATATAAGTGTTTTAATTTCATTATAAAATATAAACAATAAAAAGGCAGTGTATTTATATCTGCAGCTCTTTATTCCTGATCATTTTTTTTACGTGACCTAATGTGGTTCTCAAGCTGTTTTTAAAGGTTCATGACCTCTGGTCTACAGTGTAATTTAATTTTCTGATGTACGTGTTTGATTGTCTTGTGTTGAAACGGTGTTGGATTTGGGAAGCTAACAATTTATCTTATATGATTTCAAGAACAGATGTGACTCCATTTACTGACACTCTTTGTGTTTGTTTGGACATATAGTACCCATCGTCCCAGCTCTCCAATAATTACCATATTCTTAAGTTTGTGTGCTATAATTCAATGATCACCTTTATCGACTGCTTACGCAAAATCAGTATATATATTGCATCTATGTTTTGTCCTCGACACAATATTTCCAATATTTTCTTCTGGTGGTCTAATAACTGTGATAGACACGCTTTTCCAGCACTGAAGCCATGTTGATTCGATTGAATAAATTCTTTTTTAGTAGGTAGCAAGTAATTTTGACTCTACCCGTTCGACGCACTTTGATCAATGTTCTTATTTTATAATGGTGGTGGAATTTGTCCTGTGTCGAGTTATTTTCTCCATGGTAAACATAGAGGTTTGACAATACTCTCTTTACATTTATTCAGAAACGTGACAATCCATGTGTCTGGCTCTGGTTCTAAATTTTTTCATATTTGATGTAGAGCCTTAATTAAGACTCCTTCCATAACTATAAATCCATTAATAGATTCGTATCTGAACTTCTTCTTAACTGATTTGTATCTATGTCAGTCGCGTCAATGCAGCTTTTACAGCCTTTTAGTATTTGTGTGTGTTTCCGTTAGGCATATGATATCCATTCTTGTTTCCAGAGATAAATTGGGCAGATATTGTAATTTGCAGTCTGCATGGTCAGTGTACAGTCTTCGTACATTTGTGTATAATAAATGTACAGAGTTAAAAAGATAAAGGACGTTTTTCTGATCTATTTTCTGGTTGGTTGGTTTGGTTTGGTCATTGTATCAGTTGCTCGGAGACACTACCACCGGACCTGGTCGGTTCCTCTTCGGTGTTATTGGGTTATATATATATATATATATATATATATATATATATATATATATTATATATATATATCTGCACGGGAACAAAACAACTCAATCCCGTTTTTGGATGTGCGTGTACATAGGGAAAGCCCAGGTTTTAAGTTTAGTATTTATCGGAAAAAACAAACAATTTGTCCTACGTACACTTTTACTCCCGACATGACACCCCCCATCAAGAAAGCCATATTTTCTTCATTGTTTCTCCGCGTTCTTAGGATCGCCAGTCCGGAATACATGGATGCCGAATTAGAAAAAATCAACAGTATTGGAAGTGATTTGTGTTACCCACCTGCGTTTTGGAATCTTGTCTTAACAAGGCAAAACGAACTTTCTATCGTGTGAATAATAACCCTCGCACTTTGTCGAAGAATATTTTAGTACTTTCATTTTTCCCGGGCTTTTTAGGCATTGCTAATGCACTTAAACTTTTGAATATTAATGTAGTATTTTCATAGGACAATATTGTGAAAAATATCATAGTAAAAAATAGCCCTATCAATAGTTCAGACATTATGTATAAAATTGGTTGTAAACAATGTGATTCCTTTTACGTTGGACAGACGGGAAAGGATTTGCACACACGTGTAAAACAGCATCAATATTCCGTTAGAACGGGACAGTCGTCCAGTGCCCTTTTCGTCCATTTGTCAGGGTGATCCCACTGTATTGATTGGAACAATGCTTTAGTTTGGTTTCACTCAAGCAACATTGTTAATAGAAATATTCTTGAGTCTGCCATTATTCAACTTACAAATAATTTTAACATTAGCCAGGGCCTTTTTTCGCTTGATCCTGTTGTTTTGAATTCGTTCAGAACGGATTTCGACAAGAGCAAAGTGCTAAAACTATGGTAGCTTTTCCTTATAAATTTGTATGCTCATCCTACAATTTTTATTTTTCTATTTTATTTTTTTTGTGGACCTATATATAGTCTCGAACTTGTTATTTATTTCAGTGTTCCTGAGGATGTCATTAGACGAAAACGCTTGAGCACCATTCTGTTTCCTTTTTCCTTCGTGATTATTTTCATCATAAATATTATTCACGTGTTACTTTCGTGAAATAATTTTCATATATATATATATATATATATATAATCCAAACTTTCCAATTCGTTCTCCCTTTTCCCTTTATGCGTACTTCAGTCTTCTGTCATCAGAGAATTTACTTCCCTCTTCTCTGCGTTCCAACATCTTTCCAGTCTGAAAATGCAGCTGAAAAACACATGACTGACGCCAGGATATGACTTCCAGGAATGCATATGGAATCTCTGATATTATTTCTGGATGGGCAGTTTGGCTTCTGCGCATCGGAGAACCAGAGTGGGCTTATTGAATCTTTTGCTGATAGCAGTTTCAATGGGATTTCATCGACAAAGAATTCAGTCGATAAGGAATGAGAGGAAGTTCGACTTGTTTCGCTAGTTCTTTTTCGTCTCGTTTTATATATATATATATATATATATATATATATATATATATATAAAATGTATGTGTGTATGTTTGCGTGTGTGTGGTTATGCGAAAGTCATGCACTATTGCACTATGGGGGGATATTTATTAATTCAATAAATATTCAGACTGCACAGTTGTTACACCTCTTTCGAATGCTCACTTTTTTCTTTTGTTTTTTTGGTAGAATCATCTAAAATATGTTTACAAGTCACGTCCATGCACCATTGCACCACTGGGAGCTAAAATAAAGATACTTAGACAGATAGCAGTATAAACCACAGATTTCTAAAATTAACACGCATTGTGTAAAACTGTAAAGCAATGTATTACGCAAATAAAGTTTGAACAACATTCTCTTTAAATATTCTCCATTAATAAATTAATGCAAAAGCTAAAACGACCCAAATATAAAATAACATCCTCGAGTTTGTTTCCACTTTGCGCCCATATATCTTTATTTACATTTCTCCCTTATGCGAAACATATTGGAATATACGTTCATTTAATGAACTTTTTTCATAAAAACAAGTAGAGAAAAATCAAAAAAGATTTTTAATATTATTCTCGCGAGTTAAAAACGACTTCCATCCGCCAATACACTATTTTTACACGGCAGAAACATTACGTACGAAATAAATTACACGTGAAAATGGTCCTTCATATTGATGTGTCACGGCAACGAAAATGAGAAAAGTAGATTCATTTTGTGGGTGAAGAGCAATCGCCGAAAATGTCTGGAGCGGAGTCTCGCTTGACATTCTAATTAAATATGGAAAGACGTTCCCTCGATTCGCGTCTCAGACCACAAACAGCACGAAGGCGGCGTCGATTCTGATGCGCGAGTATCGGTCACTCACTATACTCATTAAACTTAGCAGGCCACAGCGTCCGTTGCTTGAGGCTTTCACCGTTATAAAGGAATAGTAATTTAAATCTCGATTGTATTACGCAAAACGCGCGCGCACGCGCGCGCGCACACACACACACACACACACACACACACACACACTTAGTCTTTGTTTTCTTTATGTAAATTAATATTTAAGGAATAGCTTATTTTTCTCATGTACAATATATATATTGAAATTACGATTCCCAAGAGAAAATTCAATATCCAATATATACTGTGTACTGTACAAATCAAGTAAAAACTGAAAAGTAATGACCAATACATACAAGCTGTAAATGAGGAACATTCAGTGAGGGAAGAGGAAGATGCTGTAGGAGTAATTAAGGAAACCCCAAAATAAAAACGAAAATAATCACATGACAATCGGGACCTTTAAAGAAAAATAAAATAATGCATTAACCGCCAATTTTAAAGAAATATCTAAAATTTGAAGTATGAATCAGTTTTCAGAACTCAAAATTGACAAAATAATATATGAGAGAAATATTGAAATCGGTTCAGAAACAGGTCCAGACAAATGAAACACTTCACTGAATAAAAACTGTAAGACCGAATTAGCTACACCCTTATATTGTATATTGAGCATACCTCTGGATATGGATACAAGCATCTTGAAAAGAGCGAACATTGTCCCTGTATATGAAGGAGGGAATAAATCTCAAGTAAATAACTGTAGCCTAGTATCACTGACATGTCATCTCACCGAAATATTTGAAAGAATAATATGAAGAAAAGTTATGAGTTTTTTGGGACACGCGAAAGATTCACTGCGAACCAGAATGGATTCCGATCAGGAAGACCGTGCCTGTCACAGCTAATAGAACATTACAACAACATCGTTGATGCACTCGAAAACAATAACAATTATGATGTAACATACACAAACTTTATGAAGGCATTCGACAAGTGTGATCATGGTACAATAACACATAAAATTAAACGCATGGAATAACGGGCAAAGTAAGAAAATGGATTTATAACTTCCTCAGAGAAAGTCAGCAAGATGTTACAGTACCAGGAATATATCATCATCAGAATTACAGGCACTTAACATAGTACCAAAAGTAACAATATTAAGATCCATTGCTTTTCATTATCATGCTAATCGACACAGAGAGCGAAGTAATGAACAATAGTATTGGTCCCAAATGAACAAGAAATTCAGAGAAACACAAAAGGAAAAAGATTTAGGAGTTATAATGAAATAATTGGAAATTGGAGACAGAAGACTGGAGAAAATTGGAAATTGGAGACACAAAATTGGAAGTTGGAGACAGAAAATAAGATATCAATAAACAAAGCAAAAAGAATAACGGACGGATACTGAGAATCTTTAAAAGAAATGGGGAGAATGTCATTATTGCCTTGTTGAAAACACTGATCATATCAAAACTAGAATATTCAGAGAAATTTCACAGGGAAGATCAATGGCTGCTGAGAAACTAGAAGACGGTCATAAAACTCGATACGTCTCAGTTTTCGAATTGGAGGGAAGTGACCAGTTGGTGGGATCACTCGAGAGTAAAAAAAAAAGAAGAGAAGAAATAAAATGGCTAAAAATAAGAATAAGCAGAATAAATGCGAAAAGTGCTCCAAAATCAGAAAGTTGAACAAAAACATTTATGCTTTAGGGAACAAGCCGTTGCATGCACCTGCAACTGCCAAAAAAACCCTTACAAAACCACGGGCCTCTAATGCATTCTGTGCAACGCATTCAAGCATTATGAATCAGAGTAAACAATAAAATAATTGTTCTGTACGGCTACGTTTGTATAAACTGCGTGGAAATGAATAGAAATGTCGTACAAACTAGGCTGGAAAATGATGCGAAAGAAACGGAAATGGGTCGAAATATATCCTTAGTACAAAACCAACCATCAACAACTACAGTTCTGCTTTCAACTTAAACATAACTAGATAATTCTTCTGACTCATCATTGAAAAAGAAATCCGCTACCACTCTTCGGCTTTTGGACAGTTCTAACATGGATACTTCAACATTCAACCATTCCCAACCTTTCTACAATTACATCCCCCCCCCCCCCCCCATATAATAACCCGGTAAGATTTGTTTTCAATATTCGTCCACTTTTTAACCTTTGTATATTTTAACTGTTGTCTTACCTCTCTACATTTTATATACATTTTTAACTTTAAATTATTATCATCATATTGTATACAAATTTTTACTCATTATATTTGTTAACATTTTTACTTTTTACTTTTTTCAGCAATGATGATGGAAATTGAATTCCCGAAACGTCTGATTAATAAATATGTACCACCTTCTCGTCCTCTTATTCCTCATTATATATGTATATATATAGCTGCTTGAGTAAACTTACAGTTAGGGCGCTGTGCAGTATATTTGAAAGAGGCAGGGTCGAGTCTCAATTCGGACTGTAGTCAGAGAGTTGGTATGGTTTGGTGGGGATCATGCGTCGAAAGCTTATGTATATACTGCATATACAATATACAATACACAAAACTGGACACTGCTTTTACATTACCATGCAATTAAATTCTGAAGTATAACTGTAGATTGTATACAAGAGTGAAATAAAAGTAATGTATGCCAGGGAAGTAATTTTTATTTACCTCTTCAACTCATCTTGGGATCGACTCTGTCAATGATTTGCAAATGTTGGTAATGTCCCGATCACTCAATCAGCATTCACGAAGGTGTCTTATAATCTTCTCCTTAGTGGAAATGTTTCCTTTTTGCATTCGCCTATTCAAAATTGACAAAAGATTTTCAACTGGATTCAGATCTGGTAAATTTCCGCTTAATCTACAGTAATACTCGAATGCCGCTTTCCTCAAAAAACTTTTTCACAACATTTACTGTATTACAGGGTGCGAATTCTTGTTAAAACCTTCATTTTCTCTGTCCAAACAAATTGTTAGGAAGAGACAACAACTTTTCTTTCAGCGAGGTTATATATGTTGCCTCCGAACGGCATATTCAGATAAGAATACTGTAATTAAACTAGAAAAATTAAACGTTAATCCCAACATTGTCTAAACCAGTGTGGATGTAATGTGTATCTTATGGTTTTTTTTTGGGGGGGGGGCGGTTTACGCAGGAAGGAGAGGCTAAGGACTAATGCCCGCAAAAGCGCACCCCTGCCATAGAAGAAGAAGAGCCAGAATCAAGGTCTGGGATTTTCGAGATGCCTAGACACTCTGCGTTTGAAAGATTGGAGGTCATAGACAGGAGGAAAGATGGAGTGAGGAAGATTGTTCCAGAGTTGACTGGTTGAGTAAATGAAAGATTGAAAATACCGATTAACCCTTGCGTTAGAGAGTTGGACAAAAAAGGAATAAGAAAGTGTAGAAAGTCTGGTGCTGTGTGCTCTCCTTAAATGTGTTCTTTCTGAGTAAAGATTATTATTATTATTATTACTATTACTATTATTATTATTATTATTATTATTATTATTATTTGGCTATTCATCATTCCATTCACAAGAACAAATCTCCTGTTCCATAGTTTCCAAAGTAGGATAAAACCATAAGCTTCTCAAGAAGCTTTGTGATGCAAGAGGTAAATAGATGATCTCTTAGCACCATCCATTTTCCTTACAAAAGGTGGTCGAACTCCAGAAACCAGAAAATAAGAATCTTAGCCAAAAATTACCTGTGAAAAATGAACTCGAATCATAACATGTCTCAAGAAAACGCGAAAACAACACCCCCACGCAGATAACGAGCGTCACACCTGTGAACATGAAAAGCTATTCATAACTGTAATATTTTTTAATTTGTAAAGTGAGTGTCAAGTATCTTACAGTATAATAGCAAAAAAATTAGTAGGTAACGTTAATTATATTATTTAGAATTGATTGCAAAGAGTTGACTATTCTGGATCGTTTCTGAAGTTAAACCACAAACTCTGCATGACCTTTTTTTCTAAAATAGAAGTGTACGTATTGTACATTCCCGACACTTTACCTGTTTTTCAGTCGTCTATAGTGAAGTTTTTGTACTTTTGTATCCATTGCAACTTCTTTGCACGCATCTTTGCTGTTAGCAACGGTTTTTTTTTTATGATCGAATGCAGTCAATGCCACGTTCCTTTAGTCTTCTTCTCACTGTCCTTGCAGAAATTTTCACATCACAGCTTTCCACCTCTCTTTGAATGTCATATGACTTTTTTCTTTTTCCCACGCATCCTCTTCACGACAGCACCATTGCAATTGTATTGATATATGATTCAATGCACACGTGATTTTGATATATATTTAGGTCACCAGATATCTGTCGAATTGTTTTTCCACTATGTTCATGCAAAGCAGTTACCTTATCAGCGTTTCTGTAGTTATTCCTGGTGAGTTTCATGTATGGCTAAGGATACTCAGTAAATCACGAATGAGAAGCTTCGCACATATACCAGTAAATACAACTTCTATTTACGTGAACTATACTTCGGTTCGTTGGTTGTTGAAGTTGGTTGTTCAAGCATTGAATTAGAAGAGATTTTCCTACACATTATCTTCAGAATGTGAAATATTTATAATTTTACGATGATTACACAGTGTCCCATATATATTTTTTCTTGCCAGTTCTGTATATGCCTTCCTTCCACCCCTCCCACCGGAGAATGGAGAACACAAAGCCTCTCTACCTACAACCACATTCGCCAGACCTCCTTCGAGTCATACTTCTTCTTCTCAACGCAGAGTTGGGGAGTGGTCTCCCAGACTTCAGAGGCCATGCCATCCCTCTCACAATTAAGCGCTTGGGAGATAGAGTCGTAAAGGAGGGGATGACGGTTGGATAATGATGAACAGTCGAAGAACAAGAAGGAGGTCTGAGCCCGTACTCGCTTCAAGACCGCCAGTGACGAACCGTAGTCTCTGTTTTTCGCAAATCTACTTCTCGAATGAGGAATGTGATATGTGACACTTGGTGGAAGAGGTCTGTGGTGAATACAATGAATTATTAGTTACTAATACTAAACACAAATTCTCCATATTATAAGTCATTTAAGGTAAGAATTAAAGGAATAAACGCTCAGTCTTTGGGTTAGTGGCACGAAGACATTATTATAAATTTTTCACCTTACCACATTTGGTAACAGTCAAAACAGCAATAATAATAATACAAATGGGCGTATTAGTAATATTACATGAATTTGCAATATTTATAATAACAATAATAATAATAATAATAATAATAATAATTTCTGTAGTTCTTTTTAATTCTTTTTCTATTTTCTTCAACAAAATTTTTATATTTTTATTTCAGGTTTTTCCGAGATTATTTTTGAAAAAAAAATTATTCCTGTTTTTAGAAATATCATTTTTATTGAGAATTCCGAACTTTCGACTGCTCACACGAGTCATCTTCAAGGGCATAATAATATAATAAAATAGTAAATTACAAAATTAAGTAAAAATATTTTTTAGTTGAAAATTGAAGTTGTGGAGTTAGGTTATTGGTGAAAGGTGTGTGTATATATATATGGGTGCAAGTCCTGCCTCATTCTAGTGGATAGCAAACCCCCCCACCCCTGAGGCAAGACTTTTGGACCACCCTGTATCTTACCATGCGTTTTCTAATGGTAATTATCATTAAAATATGTCTGTATTAGTTAAAAGTTCATTGAATTTAATGTTTATGTCCGTTTTCTTTTTGTTTTAATGGAAATTTTGGAATTTTTTGGAAAAAAGTAATGGCTTCAGCTATTTTTGAATTTCGTTTGTTACGGTGCATTATTTTGAAGCCATCTGTTATAGAGATATTGGTTTATATTTGTGTTCAGTTACTTAGTGTTGGTGTATTTTACTTTAGTTATATCTGCGTTATTTAGCTCCAGTTAATAGTGTTGGTGGTGTAACCAATATAGGTGTAACCAAGTACTAGCACGCAGTGTTATGGCATGTGGTTGCTCGTCTGTGAGTCTCGGTTGAAATTTTTTATAATTTTGATGGTTTGTAATATAGAGGAATATTTGCCTTATCATGGGCGTAGCCAGAGATTCCAAAACTATAAGCACGAGGTCGTGAAAATCGAAAATAACTTAAACGTCACAAGAAAGTGTACAGTATTAAGATTTGTTTATAAACAAATATATGAAAATTAGGTAAAGTCACATATTTTTTGTCATTTAAAAATTCAATGTTGACCTGTGCAATGGTAGAATCGAGACACAGAGATTCTGAATACAATAATATAAATAAAAGGGTGTTATCCGGTAACCGGTCGCGAAAAACAACTATACGCACCCGCGTATAATTCGTATGCCTAGTTACGCCACTGCTTATGGTCATTAACTGGTGTAGTGTATTCAGTAATTATTTTATTTCGTAAAAGATTTGGGTAATTTTTAATGTTACCTGGATTTTGAGTTTGGCTATTTGTCATGTCACGTTTGTTATTATTTGTCGTTTTGTTTGAGTAATATATTTTTTGTAATATTAACATGCTTATCAATCAAGTATTGTGGAAATTTATTGTTGATTAAATTTTGCCATATTCTGTTAACTTCAGCATCAAGCAGCTCCCAAGTGGAACAGATTCTATATGCTCGAAAGATCAGTTTTAATTATTGATCATTTATAAAGAATATTAGATTATGTGCAAGCAAAGCTGAAGACACTCTTTTTCGTCCTTTCTGTACAAATATTTATGGGCAACAACTTTGGACTAATTATAAAAAAGGGTTCTGGAAAAAATTTAAATTTGTTTCATAACATATCCTTTAGACGCTGCATAAGTTACCTCCAAGATGATCAGCTTCGCAAATGTTTGCTAGCAACAATATCGCGAGTCTCCCTGAGTCTAATTCAGAGAGCTAAAAACTCAGCGAATCCACTTATCCAAATTATTCCTTAGTTCCACCATATGTCTTCTAAAGTATGAGTTTCATGGTATGAATATGTTTGTAAATAGCGTATTACTATTGGTCTATTGGGCATTATTGATATTTTCATAACTTCCATTTTAATTATTATTCTTAATTTTGTTTTCAGTTGTTTATTAATAACTGTGTAATGGAAGTTACTGTTCCCTCTGCAAATAAATTGCTTCATATATATATATATATATATCGTCTGCCAAAAAAAAGAGTTCACTCTAAAAATAGCTATGAAATCAACATTTATTAACCAATCATAATGAAACTCATACAGAGCAAAACTATGTAAACAGTGTATATGTACACCAATTTTCAGATTATTATATTCAAAATTAATGATTTAATGAGAATTGTTTATGTTCAACAAATTTTGTTGGTGAACATCGCTCCAGTTTTGAATTCTGGGAGTCCACAAAGGCGGTAAAACTTTGGTAATAAAATTTTTATTCTCATTTTAGTTATAAAATACATCATAAGATTTATAAAATATAGGAAATGCCTCTATTAAAAACCCATGAAAATAAAAAAAGGATTTTGAATTTCGAAACAGAACTTAAATCCTAAGTTTACAAAAGAAATCAAATTAACATTTTACTCGTTTGGAATTCCTATTAAAAAAAGTGTTCAGTGTGTTGCCCTTCTGTTTCAACAGTTTTTTTAATCTTGGACGAAATTCATCAATGGTTCGATCGATCTGCTCCTGTGGTATCTCTTCTCACTTCTCCGCAAGAAGCTGACACAAGTGATCAACATTTCTCACCCTACTCCTGTAAACTCTGCCAAATTTTCCCAGATTTCATAGTCAACAGGGTTCAAGTCAGGACTGTTAGGTGGCCAATTTTGGGGTTCAAGTAATACTGGAACAATGTTTTTTAAGTATTCCACATTTGTTATTGCTGTATGGGACGTTGCTCCGTCTTGTTGAAAAAGATAATAACCACCGTTGACCAGATTTTCGATTTCGGGAAGCATGTTTCGCAGCAGAATATTTCGATAGTACTCGGCATTGACTTTTACACCAGGTTCAATAAAATGAATGGATGTTTTTCCTAACTTTGATATGGCAACTGACACCATGACACTAGCTGAGAAATGACTTCTGGTTGCAAAAAGTCTGCTATCAGGTATTTCATTCTTACATTGGACGTGCGAGTAAACTCTGTCATTTTGACTGTTCTGAGGTGGCTCCACAGTGAATCTCTTTTCATCAGTGAAAAAAGCCTTTGAAAGTTTATCACGTTATTCGCCGTAAGATTTGCTTTGATCTTTGAACTCGTTTCTGCTCATCAATTTGAGTGATCTTTTGCCCGTGCACTCTTTTGAAAGGTTTTAGTTGAAGATTTTGTTTAATTATGCGTCTCACACTAGTTTCTCATAATTATAACTCTTTTGATATGCGAGCTGGTGTCATATGGGTTCCTAGCTGGCTTTCCTGACTTAATATACGTTCTTCGACGTCGTCAGTATTGTCTTGTACGCGAACAATTTTTCGTCGCCCACTTCCCTCTCTTCTTTTAATATCTCGTCTCGTCAATTTTCTTCAGAAGCTTTCCCAAGCCACCAAGAGTCCATCTTTTGTTGGGGAATTCGGAGAGTAGTTTCGCTCATCCATATCCCTTTTCTAGTCTATAATGCTTACTTATAAGCTTATCTTCCTCTGAAAATGGCATATTCACTATATTTTATAACCCTGCAAAAAAAAATCGTATATTAGAATTTACAAAAGTAAAAATGGAAATAAAGGATTCTTGATTAGTTTGTCGAGCATCAGTTGTAGTATTATTAGAGAAATATTTAATAAATCGTTATTTTTGATAGCTTCGAACTGAAATTTGATTTACAGGTAGATGTTTTATGTATCTTTTACGTGTATAAGTTTCATACTGATTGTTTGAAAAATGTTGATTCCATGGATGTTTTTAGAGTGAACCCTTTTTTCTGGCAGACGGTGTATATACTGTATAATTTAGGGCGGATCGAAAATGAGGTTTTTAAACTTTTTTCGAAATTCAAATATGGCTAGTGCGGAAAATATGTGGGTGCTATAGATAATGACTGTGCATAAATATTAGACCTGCGAAATTATATCTTCAGGTGCCACAAAGCCGTCGAAAAAAAGTGAAATATAATGATTTTCTTATATTCTGCATTAGTACAATAACTGAAACTTACTTGTTATTATTATATATTAAGTGTTCCAATTACCAAAATAGTTACTGAATTACGCAGCTCTTAGTTTATTTAGATCAATGTTCTTTTGATTAATGATCTAAATAATCCAGAACTCACCACGAGGAGGTGGCTGCGTGTCGAGCTCCACCCATGCCCTCCCAACCACCCATCCTTGCGCATGTTTTTTTCTATTAACGTTTTATTTAAACTTTATATTCAGCTTTACTTTCGAATGATGGCATTTTTTTACGTGACTGAAGTGTTGATCTTATGAAGCCATCTCGCGCGTTCAATCCAAATACTTTTGATGATGCTTCAGTCACTAATTTTACCATTCTTTCTACTACTTGTGTATGACAAGGGAATTTCTCGAATGGAGGGGTACTCTTGTTTTCTATGAATTCTTCAATCTCATTTTCTGTCAGGTGTCTTGTCACAGGTGGTTCAGTGACAATGCATTTTTGCCAATTAATTAAATCAGTATAATCAGTAGCTTCAAATTGAATAACAGGTACTGTGAAACGCCTCACAACTTTTTCCTTGTTTGTTTGCCTTGCTTTCTTTATTCGCCTCCACGCTAATTCTCTTATGGCGCTGCGGTCATCATGAAACATTAATGCTAGAATATTTTCTGGATTTGCAAAAAATGCATTTCTTTGTATGACAGGGTTTACAATATCCTTTACTTCGTCATTCAGTGTTCTTGTTAGTTCAATAGTTTTGAAAACATGTTTTGAGCCATTGACAAAAGACGTACTTTGCTTAATAGAAAACCACATTGGGATGTAGACCTTCATTATAAAAGAAGCAATGTTCGTGAGGTTCTCAGATGGACTTACAGTTGAAACGTATAGACGAAGCAAACGATTTGCTGTAGTCAGCCATCGTGAATGTCCATTTTGCCTGGACTACGATGAGCAAGATCTGGAGAGCAATATCCCTTTGTTATGGCCTGATGAATATCAATTAGATATTTTTGGTCGGTGCTAAGATCTTCACAGTCTACAGTTGGTTCCTCAGCATCAATCCTTTCAAACTCTACAATAGGAAGACTCTCACAGTTCTCTAATTCCCTGCCAATAGGACCGGTGAATCCGCGGGGGCCAGATGTTTTTCCATCCAGCTTTGCAACTAAATGGCGTAATGGCAATTCATTGGCATGGAGCTGGCACACTAAATGTTGAACTGGCTTCTTCAGCTTCAATTCTATAAGCCTTATAACGCCTCCCTTTTCTCCAGTGTTGACTGCTGCACCATCGCATCCAATGGCAACAAGGTTTTCCAGGTTCATGTCATTATTTCCAATATACTCAAACATTCCTTTACATATTTCTTCAGCTGATCCAGAATTCACAGAATAATGGCCCAAATAATCTGAACCAGGTTCTCTCACTAAAGTGATATGTTCTTCTGTTACCTTCTTCTGATATACTTTGGACTCTTTTTTTTCTTGGAAGAGTGTAGAATCTTTTCGACCATCAAAATAGATTCCTCTGATTGGGACCTGATTTTGATCTTTCATAATTTCTGATCTCTTCTTTTGTCTTTCTCTTCTGATTTTACTCCTATCCACTACTTCAGATGTATTGTCAATAGAAACTTCTCCAATATCTTGCAATACTGCACTAACAATGAATGCTGCAGCTCGATCTGAAACTGCAGTCCTGTCACAAGCAGTAGCCACTGAAGGTAGATTTGTAGTTTTCCTTTTCTTGAATAATTGTTCTTCAGGTTGTTCGAGCTTTCTCTTCGAGCTAACTGGCTCTGGAAATGTATCGTCTGATATTTCGCCAGATTCACTTTCACTATTTGATGTCGATGATGATAATTCAACATTTGTATCCTGCAATTTCTCCTGTGAAGATTCTTTGGTGAGCCTCACAGCTTCTTTTTGCTTTCTTAGCAACGTAGATGCTTTTTTCTTTGAGAGTGTAATATCTACTCTATCAATAAACAGTTTTCTTTCACTCCTTTGATCTAAGAGGAACGTCACTTCTTCCTTTGGAACCGTTTTTTCTTTGGGACAAGAACATTGTGTTAGTACTTTGCACTTGCACGCTGCAATGTCAAAAAGTTTCGTGTGTGCTTCTTTTTTGAACATATCAATCTTTGCTTTGTAAGCTTCAGAATTTTTTCTGCTTTGGTATGGCTTCATAATGACACGATACTTTTCGTGGTAGCTTCTGAACATTGTTTCATTTCGCCTGTCTGACAGAATTGGGACGGAAGCACTTTCCCAAATTGTTTTCAATTTATCAACAACTTGTTCTAATATTTGAGATATTGAAGGATCTTTATTAGTATTCTGTTTCAAATCGTTTCTTACAAACAAGTAATATTTAAAAACTCCTTCGTATGTAGGAAGATTCCTGTGCCACAAATCTTCCCCATACCAAACATGGGGCACTCAGTTGAGGCCCTGGTTGATTTTGCACAAACTCGAGACATTTTGAAAGTATACAAATCTGAAAAAGAAAGAGCTAATATCAATTATACGTTAATTTCAGTTAATAGTACATGGCAAACTTAGGGCAACACAATACAGAAATGCAAAATATATAAGAAATATAGTTTAGACTATCTGAGTAACGCCAACAACAGAACACCCACCTGCTACGAGAGCGACAGCTTCACTGAACCGAGGTACTCACGTGACAGCTGAGTGAGCTGACTATAGAAAACTGTTTTAGAGAATAGAAACTTTTTTTAAAGGTTGACTGAGCTATTTTTATACAAGTGTGAATAAATTCTTGTCTATTGTGCATCGTGGACTCTTCTGTAATTATTGGTTAAAATCTGCTTTTTTCAAATTTTTTCAATATTGAAGGTCATTGTGGCACCTGAAGATATTAATGTTATGATTTTAAATTTATACCAGCTTATTTCCTCACTACTCCACACATTTCCCACACTAGCCAATTTGAAAATTCGAAAAATGAGTTTTTCACTCCGCCCTACTGTATATGCGCCTCGGTGGTGTAGGGGTTAACGTCGCTGACTACGAATCCATCGGCCCCGGGTTCGAGACCCGCAGCAAAACCCAGCTGTTCATCCTTCCACACAATAAAAAAAATTGGTTGGTAGATAAATGGGTACCCTGGGTAGCCTAGTGGTTAAGACGCTGGGCTGTTGGTCGGGCGTGGTTCGGATTCCACGTTAAACTGTAGGTCTAAGGTGGAGTGAAAAGGTTGACCTTCGTCAGAGTGAACAATTCGGGCAGAAGCAAACCAAAAGGTTACCAAAAAAAAGGTGTGTGTGTGTATATATATGCCTCCGTAGTGTAGTGGTTAGCGGCGCTGACTACGATCCAGCGACCCCGGGATCGAGACCCGGTGACGGCAGCCGGCGCGCAGCAAAACCCAGCTGTTCATCCTTGTACACAATAAAAAAATCGGTTGGTAGATAAATGGGTACCCTGGGTAGCCTAGTGGTTAAGACGTTGGGCTGCTGATCGAGAGGTCGTGAGATTGAGTCGGGGCGAGGACTTTGTAATTTCTGACAAATTACAAACTAGGTCTAAGGTGGAGTTACAAGTTTGACCTTCGTCAAAATGAACAATTCGGGCGGAAGCAAAACCAAGGTTAACCAAAGTTATACTGCGTCCCAAAACTCCTGACCCATAATGTCCAACAAGATATTAGCCTTTAGGTCGGGACTTCTGGGATACCCTCTGTGTACATATATATTATATATATACATATATATTATATATATATATACACACACACACACACACACACACACACACACACACACACACAGAATTACAAGGACAAGAGGAAGCCTCAGAAACCTTTCGGTCCAGTCAGGGAGGTTCCTGTTATTAAACTTAACTTTTTAACTGTTTTAGTAGTAAGAGAAAACCAAATAAAAAAGTATAAGGCTCTCTCCCCACCCTCCGCTTCCTCCCCGCCAGAGGCGGGTACCGAAAAAGGTTGAAAAAATGTCTTGACCCTGGAAAAAGAGCTAAAGAAATTTTACAGGAAAGAAAAGAATATATAAGCTAGCTCTACAATTACGCTATACACATATAGAGATCGTACACTAGATAGCACAGCTGTATAAACTAATCAATAATATTCTTGTGCCAATCGCACATCAACCAATTGGTATCGTCACAAAAACCTCGAATATATAGTTTTGATTTTATACAAAATATTTACAACTCTGTTTACCGAGGAATCGAGCCAACAAAGGCTCCATGACCCACTTCAAGTTAGCCCCAAAAGGATTAAAAGAGGTAAAGGTTAAACTCTCCATGTCTACACCCATATACGCGCAGAGCTATCACGCCGGCAAAGTGGTGAAATGCTTCTACAGGAAAGGGGTGGAAACAAGAACTAAAAACAAAAAATCAGATTTTATATCATGCCCTCACCCGTCACATGCATCCAGCTACCCATGAGAAAGAAGAAAAAACAAGAAATCGTGTCAGTTGGTATTCAACGACGTATTTAAGTTGAGTTTTCCTTTTCTGTTTTTAACTATTAAATCGTGCATATCAGTCAAAAGACTTGGTAAAGTTTGAGCTTGGGCGTGTAGAATTATTTCTGATTGTCTCTTCAGAAGAGGATGGACGGGCTTCTTTTTAACGGTCATTCGCCCTTGGCTCCTCTTTCCTGTATAAAAAACTTTTTGAGACAGATTTCCTGAAACCAAAAACTCTTTTTTAACTTTAACGAGTTCACTTTTACGTCTGTTTTGTAATAAACCTCGCGCTCTCATTTTTTCTGTCTGAGGGCTATCATTTTGATGTATGCATGTGCTGTGCGCGTATTTGGTTTGATACCGGCTTGTCTGGAACTAAGTATAATTTTCAAAATTTACACATGGTAACGTAAGTAAATATATATAATTTGATTGAAGGGTTTTAGTATGGTCGAAATAGGACAAAAAAGGTATCAACACGGAATAAATTACCCCCCAAACAAGTTTGGTATCGTTGGAAGCGCAATTTTATGTAGATTAAGAAAATCATATGCCTCAATTTGCCTCCTCTGGGCAAAAAAAGGTATCTGCATTTGAATTGAGGGCGTCTAAGACAAAAATAAGTCCTAAATCCCAACATGTCAAAAATGACAAAACTATATTAATTCTCAATTTATTCAAAACTTCTGGCTTTTTCGTAGAACATATCACAGTACGAAAGTTGCAGATATATATATATATATATATATATATATATATATATATATATATATATATATATATATATATATATATATATATATATATATAGAACAATAGAGTGCACTATCCTGTCTCTGTGTAGTGAAAATGACCTAAGCATGCTATAAATATTCATTCATCTTTCGAAAGGGCCAATGTCTCTATCCAAATCAGCATCATCTGTGACATCGACATCTGCAACTAAGACTCGATTTTGGCATTGCTGACCTCTACAGTTACCACATGCAAAAACACATTTCAAACCGTTCTTCTTGCACGAGCATGCCTGAGTGCCGCAGGTGTTCTTTGAAGATGTCTTGCAGTTGCAGCGGATGTACTTGAGGAGACTTGCTGGGGCTAGCTCAAGATCAGTTTTCACCGGTATTAGTGTGTTGCTTTCAAAGACTCATCCCCACTCATTAGGTCTCAGGCATTCTAAGTTCAACTGCTTCCACTGCGACACCCGTAGATGAACTCTCAATGCGTGATAATATGCAGCTCTTTCTGATGGCGGGAGACTTCCAGGGTCGAGAGCAGCACAGGTGGCAACATTTTCCATGAATTTCGCGTGACGAAGGGTTGTCAGTGTATCGTCTGCTTTACCTTTGTATGTAATTGGAAATGCAAGGGAATTAATATAGTAATATTATTAATTAATATAGATAAATAAAATTAAATTAATTAATATAGTACCGAAACATTTTCAAGTGATAAGTTACATGATTTCAATAAACATTTATAGTAAATATGTAAAAACGTACAGTTTGACAAACATGTCACATCCAGCGTGCCCAATGTTGTCCTGCGTGGCTGATAACTCGCCAAACTGGTCACCAATCAGTTGCACCTCCTCAGACTTAAGTAGTTGTAGGATCTTAGTTTTACCTGAAGAGATTTTGCAGTTGTACAGACACAATTCTTTATATTGTATGTGAAAAAGCACAGCATGGTAATAAATATGACATTGATTCATTTCAGGAAAAAAATCAACCCACCTTTCTTGTAAGTTGCTGGTGTTGTGTCGCACCCGCACCAAGCATGGGCAAACAGTAGGTACTCTAGCTGCGGGATCGTTGATGCCAGGTTGCCAATGTTCCACCATTTCACCAGTCTCATCTTCTTTCTTTCCTTCCGCTCTGTGCTGAAGTAGTTCTCCAAGCTCCTCTCTCCAATGGTATGCTAGTAATACCAAGATATCAGTGCTGCAGCTACGACAGCACTGTTTCCCTCCGCGGCATAGTCAGTCGCCTTTTTTACTATCGTGACGTCTGCGTCCCCTGTGCATTCTACAGTCTCATAACCTAATTTACGAATATGGGAGCTGAGCATGTTGATGAGCTGATGCTTATTGCGTTGGTTACGGAAAAACGCTTTACTCCCAGACGTAACATTCATTTTCTCCCAAATGCCAATGTTTGTAGATGTCAACTGGCCTCTCCGATGATGCTCGTGTGACTTCAGGGACCATCTGTTTGTGTAGCCATCAAATACAACACACACAGTATCATATCTGCCATACCATTTCTTCACGAAGCCAAGGTACTGATCAATAACCTGACTATATCTTCCTTTTGATGGCTACGTGACTTTATGCAGCAACGCTCCGCCATCAGCTATGCATACATTACCTTCAAGATTAACAGACGATTCCACATTATCGAGGAGATAATTCCGCAACATTGATTTTTACGGCTTCCTCATCATACCATCATTAAATAGTGATACTGGCTCTGGGGTCAATTCATAGACGAATGTGTCGGCAACATTGTCCTCACGCTGAATCATTGCTGTTAGCCGTGTGAACAGGATCAACGGGTCAATGTGTATGGTCTTGTCATCAATTTTCACACCCGGACGTAATCTCTCCAGTGTACGGATTCTGTCATTTCGTTTGATTTTTGTCTCCTCAATGCATACATTTTCAAGGCGTTGCTGAATGATCCGTCCTATGTTTTCAGCGTCATCGCAATTAACTCCATCACCTTCCACAGTAGTCAGTCCCGACGCAAGACTTCTCAGCAGTGGTTCATTAGGATTAAATGGCTCGTGCGTATCAAACCACTCAATCAGCTTCTGTAGGTCGGAGTTGTCACGCTTGATTCTGCTAGCACCTAGTTCGATGTGTTGCTCGCCAGTTCGATGGTGCTGGCCCGTCAAATTGCCCATGGCGTTGTGAACCGAAGCACACCGATGCATATTGCTGACCCACAGGTGGCGCACTGATTCAGTGATACCCCTCCCTCTAGTAAGTCCTCCGCGACTTTTCAGCGACCTCATCAGACATTGCTCAATTATCAGATCTGACCATAGGCCTGCCCAGTACCGATCATTCCGCCGAACCGTGTGGTAGCCGTGTTCAGCAAAACTTGCATACACCCACGGATAATTTGTTGGTAGCTCCAGCATATTCTGAAAGTGGAGCCTGGCGCATTTTGCGCAGTTGATGTGACCAGTTGCAGCAAAGACGTTTATCATTTTACTGAGAGCTACAAGATGCAGGTTCCAGTTTCCACTTCTCTCCGCTCGAATGAAGAGCTTTAGCATGTCAATGTAGTCGAGATATTGAATCCAGAGCCTTGAGATCCGAGATGCCTTAGAGAGTTCATGCTTCAAGTATTGAAGATTTTTATTCAGAACCTTCAGCTCCTCTGACTCTGCAACACGATCTACAGCAGCACTCGGGTCATCCAGGATTGAATCCGCAAGATCTTTCAGTTTGTCAACATCAACTGTTTTGAATGCCGACTCTCCTAAACTCTCTATCCCATCTCCTTCCTCATTTTCATCTTCCCCTTGATCCACCTCTTCCTCGTCTACATCTCCATCTGCATTACTCTCTGATTCACAGTGTTCGACCGCCAGAAGGTCCTTTAAACTTTGAAGCGGATCTTCAGGAATGAATTTGCGGAGGAGTTTGGTTATTAGAGCAGACTCAGTGAGGAGATGTCCTCGCAATGCTCTCGAAATTGCTCTCCCTGACATTATATGTTCGACAGCATTTGGTCCATAGATGGTCTGGAACGCCTCTGTGAGACCAGACCCTTTCATTAGAGTACCTACGCTACCTAGAAAGCTCATCATCAAATGGAAGCCGCCAAGAATGAGGACGATGGGCAGGGACTTTGCCTTCACTATTCCCATTGCTTTCAACCAGAGAGGTTGGTCAAATGTAACCACAGGCGTCTTGATTCGCAGTTGTCTTGCTTGCTCAGACATGAAAACAAGGACAGAGTAGATACATGTGAGATCAGATGGGTCCATGTCTAGTATGGGAAGGAACGAGATTGTGGCTTTTCCTGAATAATCTCCAATGGTGACGTTTGTCATGAAACCAGACCAATTTGGACGTTGACTTTTGCCGAAGAAATACGCAGCATGCCAAAGCATATCAAGACCGGTGTCGGGTGGAAGAACATATGGCGTCTGCAGCTGTAGGTGGTGTTTGAAAAACACTGTAGACAGTCCGGAGTTCTCGGGGGGCATGTATTCGACAACTGGGATGCCTTTACCTTGGATGACCTGGTGTGCGAGTTTACGCTTTTGTCGCTTGAGTGGTTGTAGATTTTGCAGTGGAGCGTTTCCTGCGTATGTTGTAGCGGACACACAACCCATCGCATGCAATGAACCTTTCCCATCCATTGCGTGAATGAGTCAGACAAGTAATCTCTGAGAAAGTCGCTGGTATTTTCATTCTCAGTTACTGACTGCTTGAATCGGAGAACTTCATCCATCCGGACTCACAGAAAACCCTAATGCACTCAATTCGTTGAGTAACCATTTGGACCCGAAAACATTGTCTACTTCAACGCCTAGCCCAAAGGGAACAGGGGGGATACAGGATCGAGGGCGAGTTACATTGACAATACACTGACCGATACTCATTTGGTTAAGTGGGTATTTGATCAATTTTTCCAGGAACAGCCGCAATAATGGTGGTAACAATTCCTTTCCCTTCCCTGTGCTTTCAAGAATTTCATTCGACAGGTAGTAATCACAATCAAACTCTGCCGACCAAATATCCCCAAGGATCAATTTGGCTGCTGTAGTTACAATTCGTTCAACCTCATCTTCAGCTCTCTTCATACTATCTGCATACCATTTATCGTTGATGATGAAATCAGCAGCGTCCCGCAGGCAAACAACATTTGCTCTTCCCCCTAGCGCACCAACATATATGTGGTCACCGTACCTTTCCTCTAACTTCTTCTTGATCCATTTGATGTCATAAACATCTTCAGATCCAGCAATTTCGATCAGCTTCCGGTGTACATCTGATAACGAATACAGTTCTCCTTCTGATTCGAGCCACTGACAAAGTTTTCGAAGTCCTGAATTTTCGTCCTGTTGACTGGCCGACCGGGACTACTCAGTTGAGGAACACCGCTCTTCTCAATAAGCTTCTTTCTAAACCTGTCATAACATACTTTGTGATATCGAGCCTCAGCTGCGACAAGGTCATGGCAGCTTAGCACATGCTTCTTTACTTTCAGTGCCCATTCATCATCATTTCGTTCGCTGCAAACCTTCAGCAGGTTTACTTTGATTTGCAAAGTTCGGACTTCAATTACGCTGTCTCGTTTGACATGTTTTCTGTCAGAATAACATGGACGTTCACAGGAGAGACAGCTACTTTTCCAATCAAATTGTGTAATTCCTCCTCTCATTTCAATTCGCCGAACTTTACCGGTAGATCCCGTTGCATCATCAGACCTGGCAGTAGATTTGCGCTTTTTATTGTAGGCAGCTTTATGACTGTCACGATGGATTTTCACAGGTACGCTTTCCAACCTTGTTTCTGCGAGATATTTATGCAGAACATTGTCTTCAACTGCGATACTGTTTTCTACAATGGTCTGTATTCCCCTCTGCTGAACATTTTGTAGTTTGTCTGAATTCGTTTCTGGTTTTCGGCACTTCACACGATGATCACTGTTGATTTCGTGGACAGTGATTGATGCCGATGAAGATGATTGAGAAGCAGCTTCCATGTCACTCATTACAGAATGTCCTGAAACAGACAAGTAAATTGAGGATTAGTATAGTTTTGTCTTTTTTTGACATGTTGGGATTTAGGGCTCATTTTTGTCTTAGACCACCTCAATTCAAATGCAGATACCTTTTTATGCCCAAAGGAGGCAAATTGAAGCATATGATTTTGATTTTCTTAATCTACATAAATTTGCGCTTCCAACGATACCAAACATGTTTGGGGGATAATTTATTCCGGGTTCAACTCTAATTCGACCATACTATTTGTTCTTGGGGAAAATGCAATTTAGTAAGGAACAGGAGAACGAAGAACTGGTTCATGATGTATTTTTATTAGCAAACGTTTCGTAAAGTTAGTTTCCATCTTCAGTGGTAAAATGTAGAAGATGAACAAGTAATTATGATATACAATATAACAAAAGACTAATACAGTATCATAGACAAGTATGATATACAGTATAACAAAACACTAAAACAATGAAACAATAAAGATATGAGGAGTGCTTAGATATTAAAACTAAACAAATAATTAAAATATATACACGAAGTAGTTGCATAAAATGGGAGTGTGAGAGTATAAAATATTATTAGTGGATTTATGGAAATATATGTAGTTATAAAGCAATTTATTAGGTTGACTTCCCAAAATTAAGTGAGAGGTTATAAATAAAGGTTGCGGAAGAAAGGTATATTAACTTTAACAAATACTGGATGATGATGCCTTCATTTCAACAGGGTTTTATTTCAGAATTAAACGGAATAGTGGCAACTTTAATCGCGAGGTAAGACGGTTTATTTCATTATGGTTAAGTTGAAAGCGGAACTGTAGTAGTTCAGGGATGGTTTTTTACTAAGAATAGGTAGAGACTGGAGTTAGAGTTGGAGTCTCTCACCTAAACCCGGAGAGAAGCCGGGAAGGCTGTCTTCCAGAGGAGCCTCCGACAGAAATTCGAGTTTGGAGATTTTAGGAAACGGAAATACGTAGGTTGATTGATTTTCGGAATCGATAATTTTGAAACTGGTAAGGTGTACGGGGGTGGTTGCGAAGGTAGCAGTGGTTCTTGTAATTAATTTTGATGGTTTATTTAGGGTTATGAAATTCTGATTCAAATGCAGTGATGTTCGTCTACTCTTGTTTGATATTGACAAAAGGTACTTAGAAATTTCTTTAATAACATTTATCAACCTCCCCTTAAAGTTCCCACCCTCAAAAAGGGTACACAATACTTTTCATTCCACTCTTACGGCTATATAAGTTACAAAATACATATCGAAGTTCATCACTTAGGTACCCCTCTGTACCCCTAAATCAACTTTCAACTTGGATTTATTAATAACAACAGCATCAAATCATACTTTAATTACAAAGAAAAAATCCTTCCACTATCTACTCATTCAAATGTGTTTGCTGCAAAGCGAACTATATTGGCAGTACCTTCATTCACTTCAACCTTTTCAATTAGTCAAACCGGTTTTACGTGTCTTTTCTTGGCTGATTTTCTCTCAGGCTGTCTTTCTGGCTGTAAACTCGAGTGAGAAAGTTTGTGTTTCTTCTCCCTTCTAATTTCTTTCTAACTTTTGTATTTTGTAAATAATGTACAGTTTTCTTTTAAACTCTAAGTATTTTAAACTTAAAACATATATATACACACTTTGAAATTTATTTTTTTTTTATTTTTTCCCTTTTATTAAAAGTTGCATAATGTGCGCGCCGCCTCTGCGACTAAGTTACGTTGACGGCGGTAGGAGTGTTGGGGTGGCTTCTAATTTCTGTACTTCATAATTCATATATAACTTTATAATACATATACAGACTGAATAATTTTTATATTTAGCATAAAAATAATTCTTATATTTCCTTTCTTTCTTTTGGGGATTAAAAAGTCATTAACGGATTAAAAATATTAAAGGCTCTCTTGGAAGATTAAAGGGATTAAAAGAGGTTAAAAAGTTTCACTTTTGAGGTGGTCGGTGTGGCCAAGAACAAGAAAGGAGAGAGGAAAGGAGAAAAATGTGAATAGAAGTAGTGGGAAAGAAAGAGAAAAGGGTGGAAGAGAAACGAGTGCGTGAGTATAGAGGTTATAGGCCCGGGCTCAACCAGACAGGCGCAATCGTTAAGAGCAAGCTCTTTTTGCAGTTTGGGGGATCCAAACCCCGAGGCCTACTAATCGTAACGGGCTAGCAGACCCTTATAAAAGTGACAACAGATACCGACTGCGAAACCGCTGACACCTTCTCGGAGGATGGAAGCGAAAAGTTTTCAGTCTTCTGCGAGGTCACGCACGATCCAACTGGCTCTATTTCTGTCTGACTCATGGCCCACTCCGGGCTAGTCCTAAAAGGATTAAGTGAGAGGAAATGGTCAAATTCTCAATGTTTACACCCATGTACGCGCAAACAAAGCCATCCAACAGAAATACTGTAGAAGTAAAGCTCCGATATTTACTGGAATTGGAGAGAGAGAGAAAGAGAGAGAGAGAGAGAGAGAGAGAGAGAGAGAGAGAGAGAGAGAGAGAGAGAGAGAGAGACTCATATCAGTGTTCTATATACATCTTAATTCTTTAATAAACTCGGCAGTGTCTGGAATACATTTCCCCATCTTTAGCGATACTGAGATTAAAGGTGTATTAATAAGATTTATATAATAAAATGTTGAAACAATAAGATTCACTATTAATAATAAAGTGATATTAAATTTATACTGATTGCATAAAAGGAATAAAGATAAAGCTGAAATATTAAAATATTAATTTTCAAAATTTGGTAAAGTTAGATTATGACAAAGCATCACAGATTAGCGCATTATTATCAACGTATACATTGAACGCAGGAGATTCATCATTCGAGTTTGGTATCAGTTGGTTTTTCTGTGGGTAACACCCTTTTCCATTAACTGAAGTAAGACAATGAGGCCTCACGTTTGACTCCCGATAGTGCTGGTAATAAAAATAATATACAGTATTATTATTATTAATAATAATAATAATAATAATAATAATAATAATATATATTATATATAAATATATATAATAATAATAATAATACCGGTGATTACAAATGATCTTCCTGATTTTAAACATTTTTTATGAAAAAACTGACAAAGCTACAGCGAAAAGCAAGATATACAAATAAAGAATATTTGAGGAAATTTTTATTTGTAAATGAGGTTACAACATTCCTGAATGAGCAATTGCCTGATCGTTGGATCGGGCGTGGTGGGACCCATTCCTTGGTCGGTTCGTTCGCCCGATCTAAACCCTTTTGACTTCTTCCTCTGGGGCTATGTCAGAAATGAAGTTTTTGTGCCCACAATGGCAACAACTTTGGAACATTTGAAGGAAAGAGTACGTGAGGGTCTTAGAAAAGTTCAGTATGATATGGTACAAAATGTATGGAGAGAAACAGAATACTGCTTTAATGTCTGCAATGGTGAAGACGTTTTTGCATTAATCGAACAAATACATATGCACATTAAAAGAACCGGGTTTGCGATATCTGATCGACTTTGACATTCTATTGACAAGTATATTCTGAGTTAGAGTAAGCGCCCATGGGGTATGCAAGCAAGGGGGAGAGGTTTATCCCCCAAGCTGCATGAAGGGGAGAGGTGGTTTACTCCCCCACCCAAACCTAACCTAGGAAGGTAAGAGAGAGAAGGAGAGGAGAGAGAACATTTTTTTCGCTTGTATATCCCGACGCATAATAAAAGTCTCCACACCCTCAGTTAGCTTAGAAGTCTTAATCAGCCAGTTGGCTTAACCTGGTTTAGAAGGCGTAATTGGCCTAGAAGGCTTAATCTGTCTTAAAAGGCATAACCAGCCATTTGGCCTAGTGTATAGATATATATATTTATTGAAGCACACATACATCGTTTATTATTCCCTTCATCCCAGTTATTTCTGTCGTTTAATATCGTTTATATATATTTATATATATATATATATATATATATATATATAATATATATATATATATATATGTTATAATTTGATTTATCATCGAAGTAAAGCCGCGCCCTGGTGACACAATTATTTTTATATAATTTCATTCATTCAATAAGTCACACGCTAGTGTATGACTAATTTCCTCCAGAACGGAAACCACACGCCAGTGACGCAGCCGGATTCTTTGATTGCACCTGGTAGACCCAATGGATTGTGAGACACTCGCTCCTCCAGAGTTCACAGGTGACGCAACCGCTAGCGTGGTGGTATAGACAAGTTCCGTTCCTTTGAATATATAAGAAGGGGCCTCAACGTCCTTACGGCAGATTCCGAGGAGACTGGTCTCCGGGCTGAAATGGCGGGTTTTCAGTCCGTTAACGGGAATTTGAATATTAAGTGGGTTTCAATTGGAGTCTGATTGTAGGATAAGCAGTAGACTTAGCAATTGTTTCATAAATTCAATATTACCAATGAGAACCCGAAGCTTGGAAAAACAGATTCAGAACGGACAAGGTTGAACATCTTAGAAGGGATCTCCGGGCTGACGGGTAGTTCAGCTGGTTAGGAAATTGTTTTACGGTTGTGTATACGGAAATTCGGGCTTGGAGCTCTGACTGTAGGTTAGGCAGTAGGCTCAAGCAACATTTAACGCATATCTGATTATCTTAGAATTAAGATTAAACTATTCCTGTACTCACTAACATCAAAGAAATTTTCATATTATTAACTTTCTGTGAAGATAAATTTGATTCATTATAACTGATTGAAAACATTAACGTGCTTAATAAAAATATAACTACCGACGTGTTTCTTTGGCAACTAAAGAATCTCTACACAGTGACTCTTAAATGAACAGAAAGTTCGGTGTGCTCTGTGGCAACGGTTGGGCAAGACATTGAGGCGGTCCTTCCGATCCAGGAGTACAATATCATACCCTCTTGGAGGTTTCAATTCACTAAACTCCAGGGATGTATGATTTCAAACATTCTGTCGAGGATGAAGCGGTTTCGCGTGGGGACAAGGACGTTATTATCAGACGCATTCTTCCACATCAACCGTATATCAATGTATGGGTGGTCGCAGTTTATACACAACGTACAAATAATGGCATAAGAGGGAGCATCATTAATCTTCTCTCTTCTTGTGCCTACACCTGCAGGTATTTTATAACGATCCTCGCCCCACTTCTCAACTATCACGAAGATTCTGTTCATCTCCTCAACACTTAAAAAACATTCCATTTACCAGAGTTTGTTTGTCTACAACTCGTTTCCAGTACACAGCGCCAGGTTTACGCCTGAACACACGCACTGACTTCGTCACGGACACATCGTATACGACATTGAGGATACTGCTCAACGGAAGCTTCATCTATGATAATAAAAACTCACTCTAATAGACAGAGTTTATTTCCACAACAGTTTCGATGCCCACTGGCATCCTCTTCGGGTGGATACAGAAAAACGAATTCGTTTTTCTGTATCCACCCGAAGAGGATGCCAGTGGGCATCGAAACTTGTGGAAATAAACTCTGTCTATTAGAGTGGGTTTTTATTATCATATTTTGACTTTCACGTAGAAAAATGAAGTTTTTTGCATTTATTTGGAAGCTTCATCGTTTTCTGTTGTGAGAGTGTACGTCCAGGCGGGTCACAGGTGCGTAGTTTGGCTCGGCGGGAGGTGTGGGGGGGGGATTAGTCACACGCGCGCGTCATACCAAGCGTTAGTGATTCGTGCGCGGGGTTGTTCCAACATGAAAGAATCATAGGAATATTTGTACCCTATTATAACGGACATTCAGAATTTTTCCGATACATGAAGTAATAACGGCTTTAGTGTTTTACCGGAACCATACATCTTCGTTCATGGGGGGATTAGTCACACGCACGCGTCATACCAAGCGTTAGTGATTCGTGCACGGGGTTGTTCCAACATGAAAGAATCATGTGAATATTTGTACCCTATTATAACGGACATTCAGAATTTTTCCGATACACGAAGTAATAACGGCTTTAGTGTTTTACCGGAACCATACATCTTCGTTCATTTTTCTCCTCACATTAACACTCCTGCGCTCTATTTGAGAGAAACATGTGCCCGTATCTGTCCTTCTTGCTTAGCAAGCGATACTCATCTTAAACTCTATTAAAAACTCGCACAAGCCTTTAGCCACAACCTCACTGCGAACCTCATCATGATATATCATCCTTTCCACCGTTGTTTGGGGAGTTATAGGATTCAGAGTAAGATTAGGGACTAGGTTCTCCATTATTTTCCAAGTGTAAATAATGGTGTGTGTCTCTCTTCTCCTTTTCATTGAATATAGGTCTAGTTCTCGTAACCTTTCCCAGTAATTTAGTTCTTTGCACCCATTGATCTTGGCTGTGAAGCTTTTTTGGATCCCTTCCAGCTGTCTAATGTCTTCTTTATATGGGATGTTAGGACCGAGCAGTATTCCAATTTGGGTATTATCAGGGTTTTCAGTAGAGGAATCATTACATTCCTATCCCTTCGTTTAAAGGTTCTCAATATCTGACCCGCTATTCTCTTTGCTCTGTTTACTGCTATCTTATTTTGTGTTTCAAATTTTGCATCATCTGTCATTACAACTCCTAAATCTTTTGCTCTGGAATTCCTCTGAATTTCCTGTCCATTTGGGGTATAATATTCCATGGATTTTAGGTCTTCTCTTTTTCCGTACCGTAACAGCTGAAATTTCTCGATGTTAAACTTCATATTGTTGTCTTCCGTCCACTTGTAGATTCTGCTTATGTCGATTTGTAGAGATCCTATGTCTTCTGGGTTTCTTATTTTTCTACTGATCTTTGTGTCATCCGCAAAGGATGTTACTGTGCTGTCTCTGTTAACGTCCTCATCTATGTCAGTTAGCATGATTATGAAGAGTAGTGGAGCTAATACTGTTCCTTGTGGTACCGAGCTGAGGACCTCTGATTATATTTATATATATACTGTGTGTATGTATATATATATATATATATATATATATATATATATATATATATATATATATATATATAATATAATACTATATATAATATGCATATAACTACAGTGTATATAATATAATATATAATACTATATATACAATATATAATATGCGTCCTTTATGCATGTAGCGGAGTATTTTGTCGTTGCAGCTTCGGTGTAGGTTTCTGCTTTACCGTTTCTGTACCCTCATGTATGGCATTTTGTCGTTTCAACTTAGGCTTTCCGCAGGATATCTTGTGGCATTTTAGGTGAGAGCAGTTGCTGGTCACAAATTTGCAAACATTGCACATATACGCCCTTTTATTCTTTGGCGTAACAGTCACATGTCTAATTGTGTGGTTTTATTTTGTGTCGCCCACTTACACATTTTATTTTTTAGGTGATTTACATCAACCCACTCATCGATCATCATGCCTCGAAAGTGTAAAAATTACCCCAACAATTTCTGTTACGTGTGCGGCTCGTTCGCGACTAAATCACAACGGCATACAATCACGATGGATCTTCGGAAAACTTACCGGTCATACTTCGGCTGTCCACTAGGCGACCAAGATAAGGAGTGGGCATCATATGTAACGATATGTTATCTGTACCGCTTGTTCGAATGGATTACGTAACTGGTTGAACCAAAGGAAGACGTCGATGCCGTTCGCTATACCCATGATATGGAGGGAGCTGAGAGACCATCATGGCGATTGTTACTTTTGCAATGTTAACATAACTGGATTCTCCGTGAAGAACAAGCATAACATCGTTTATCCGAATGTAGACTCCGCGATCAGACCGATCCCTCACGATGACATGATACCGATTCTGGTACCGCCATAGCATGGACTCGATTCTCTAGAAGACGAAAGGGAATCCGACGAAGGTGCGATTGGCGGAGATGCGGGACCTTCGACCAATCTTGACTACACACCTGACGAAGAGCAATCGGAGCCAGAGAGGCTTATCCAAAACGAGTTGAATGACCTGATTAGAGACCTAGCCCTCTCCAAAGAGAAATCAGAACTTCTCTCCTCAAGACTCAAGCAGAAACACTTATTTGAGAAGAATGTTTGAGAGTGTCACTATCGAAAATGAAACCATGATTTGGCGACATTCTTTACAGTAGACGGTACCCGCTCTGCTATTGCCATGATATCAATGGACTTTTCGAGAACTTGTCACAGGTACACACACCATCTGAGTGGCGCCTCTTCATTGATTCCTCACAGCGAAGCTTGAAAGCGGTTCTCCGGCATAACGGGAACTTAAAGCCGTCCATCCCGATCGCCCATTCCGTTCATCTAAAGGAGACGTACGATAACGTGAATATACTACTTGAAGCAAGCCAATACAGCACTCATCAATGGAATATCTGTGGTGATCTCAAAGTCATTGGTATGTTAATGTGCATGCAAGGAGGGTTCACAAAATACTGTTGTTTCCTATGCCTATGGGACAGCCATGCTACTGCGGACCATTACATCAGACGTAACTGGCATCAAAGAAACACATACGAGCCAGGAACGGGCAGTGTCCAGTGTGTTCCTTTAGTTGATCCAAAGATTTTCCTGCCACCTCTCCACATTAAGCTCGGCTTAATGAAAAATTTTAGGAAAGCGATGGGTAAGGCGAATTCGAAAGGGCTTCGATACCTTATTGACAAATTTGCAAACATCAGTGCCGCGAAATTGAAGGATAGAATCTTTGTGGGGCCCCAAATAAGGGAGATTCTGCAGGATGAAGGCTTTGAAGAAAGCCTCAATGCCTTAGAACTAAAAGCATGGCAGGCTTTCAAATGGATTTCTGGAAACTTTTTGGGTAACCACAAGTCTCCCGCATACAAAGATGGAGTTCAGAAACTAATCGATGCATATCAAGAAATGGGCTGTCGCATTTCCTTGAAAATACATTTTTTACATTTGTATCTAGATTTCTTTCCCGAAAACCTTGGCCCGTTGAGTGACGAACAGTGGGAACGCTTCCATAGACATCCAGTCAATGGAAAATCGCTACCAAGGTTTCTGGAACGAAAGTATGCTGACAGACTACTGCTGAATGTTGTACCGCGACGATCCGGACAAGGTTTACAAAAGAAAATCGTACTCGCAACGTTTTTAGGTTGGTGTACATTTCTTTTTATAAATAAAGTTGTACTTTTACGATAAATTGTGCTGAAATTAACACCAGTCATATTCCGATAACTAGAGGTGCCAGAGGAACATCAAAAACAGATTTGGAATCAGCGTACTAAACTGGTCTAGAAAAGTGTGTATACATCTTTGATGAGAGAAAAAAGTTTGATTTTGTCGAACCAGTGTTATTAAGTAATGATCAAGGTTCTACTTGGTTTCGAACCATAAACAGGATGAGTTTAAATTTTAAAAAAAGCTAAACTATTTTCTACTACTTCGCTAAAGACACGGATTCGGACCTTCACATTTCTGTCAACAAGAGTGGCTTAAGAATTTTTATTTCTGAACGTTTTCATGAAATCTATGCTAATAACCAATGCTACGCTATGTTATATAATGCTATATTACGCTATATTACTTAATATCATGCTATTTCTTCCTATTTTCCTAAATTTCCGAAATAACAAATTCCTAAAATTCCTAACTAAAATTCCTAAGTAATTAAAATTCCTAAAATTCCTATTCTATAACTCAAATATTCAATAACAGGAAATTTCATTATTATAATCATTATAATTATTGGATCAAGTAAAGATAAGCACCCCCAACCTTTTTAGTTAGCTTTATAAGGCTAACTAACGAAAATATCACGACCTAACCTAACCAATCGTCAAGGGCGTACAGTTGACCTAACGATTGGTTAGGTTAAGTCGTGATATTTTCGTTAGTTAGCCTTATAAAGCTAACTAAAAAAGGTTGGGGTGCTTATCTTTACTTGATGCTAATTATTATGGTTAATATGACTAAATTTACAGTTAAATCCCTTTCAGTAATTGATAAATAAAAAACCAAATCTTCGTTATTTGTAAATTCTACTTTACGTATTTTAAGCTAAAACTATTTAAATTATGTTATGTATATGGCATTTAAATTTGTTGGATCACCTGAAGATCAGGACCCCCATGTCATGTATTCTTGCTTTTTGATTTACAGTACCAAATATATTAAATTAAATTGAATGCCCAGTTAGGTCAACTGTACGCCCTTGACGATTGGTTAGGTTAAGTCGTGATATTTTCGTTAGTTTTAACGAAGATATCATTTGGTAATTGAGGCTGGGGGCCCTGATCTTCAGGTGATCCAATTTGTTTTACGTAACAACATAAAATGTTACTTAAGTCGCTTACTGTAGATAAAATTTCCAGTTAATGTATCCTACCTTATTTTCTTAATAAATATATCAACTTAACATAATTTTTATATTTCCTTAATATATATTAATATAAAACAAATCATATATTCTTGAACTATATCAATATAAAGCAGTTTACCAAACATTCAAATTACTTCCTTTTCCGCTTTCCATAACAATTAATAGGCCATTTGATCGTTTTCGTCCAAATCTCATTTCACGAACTATATTTTCAGGTATACATACCGGTACTTCGTTTTTGTAAGAATTATAGGTTTATAAAAATATATCATCTGTGATAATTAAAACCCACTCTAATAGACAGAGTTTACTTCCACAACAGTTTCGATGCCCACTTTTCTGTATCCACGAAGAGGATGCCAATGGGCATCGAAACTGTTGTGGAAATAAACTCTGTCTATTAGAGTGGTTTTTATTATCATATTTTGACCTTCACGTAGAAAAGTGAAGTTTTTTGCATATATCATCTGTACTACTTTAGGAAATATATACATGAAATATATCATATATACATGTATAATATTGTGTATATACATATACATGAAACATATACGACAATGCACAAACACTTTATTTCTCTTCATGTGCTGCACCTCACTAACATTAATTTCATATTTACTCCCCCTCAAGCACTCCTAATAGTATTTGGGCAAATTTTTGGTATACTTACAGTGGCTTCTAAAATTACTTGGACCACCTACATATCTGACGTGACACGAGATTTAGAAAAGGTTTTCAAAGGATTAAGCTAAGCCGTTCATGGGTATTTGCCTTTTTGCAATATGTCTAGACACACGTAGTCTCAGAGGTGATTGTTATCAAGAATTGCTACCTTCTCTGAGATTTATCAAAAAAATAGAAAAACCTGGGGGTGGTCCAAGTAATTTTAGAAGCCACTGTAGATTCAAGTCATCAAAATTGACTCAATCATTCTCCAACTATTTCATGCAAAAATGTACCAAATGTACAGGTTGCTATTTTCATTTCATTTATTTCGTTATCAATAGGATAATATATTACATTGCCATTATCATCAGCTGGAGAATTGCATCCTAAAAATTTTACAATATTTTCCTCTGTGCCAGCGGCCTGATCTTCCCGATTATCCCTAGAATTTTCCTCTTTACCAGCGGCCTGACCTTTCATATCAGCCCTGTATTTTTCTTTTTCATTTGCAGTCCAACTGCAACAGGAAGCACTTTCGCGATACGGCACTTTCGAATTACATCGATGATTTTTTTTAAACAATTTTATTAGGGGCAAAAACTTCCCCATAGGCATTATTTTCTGAAACAGCACCATAAGGGCTAAAGACTTTTCTGACCGCAACATTTTCCGAAACAACGTTTTAAAGGGTAAAGACTTCCCTGACCGCAATATTTTCTGAAACAACATTCGGGGTAACATCCTCCCGAAAATCAATAATTTCCTGACAAGGGATAAAGCTAGCTCTAGTCCCAAAGCTCGGGTTAGAAACTTCTCTAATTCCCAAAAGAATATTTTTTACCTTACTCTTAAACTTTTCTATTTGTTTATTCCAATACTGTTATTGGGAATAAACATTATCGTCAGCAGGCTCTCTCATTTTAGCCGCACTGCCACACAAAACTGTATTACTAAAAGCATTATTTGTTTTTATATTTTCATCACGTATAATAGGATTTAGAACACTCCCACAACTGCTCTTATTGAAATGCTCATCAATATTCACCAATGCAACATCATCATTAATCTTTCGTTTCGTCTTACGGCATAATCATCATTAAAAATTAGGTATTCCTTAAAAAATCATTTTTAAATCCTCTTTCAGTATATATCACCCATATATTATTATACACATTATACTTGTTATACTGTTTATAAGAAACTGAATCATGCATCCTGATAATAATTTGACTCAGAGCACTTTTGCTCTCATCTTCTATATAACATGAAGTCCACGCGAATCGTGACAATAAAGCTATTTTTAAAAGTTTGAAAAATCTTGTCAACCCATCATTCTATTGAGAAGTCGATTCTTCATATTTGTTAAGAATAAGGGATATTTTGCATATTTATATATTATTCTCTCTTGTTACGGAATTACTAGAAAGGTAATTCTGTCGCACACCAAAAACGTAATTCCATCACGATAAATGACTAGCCCAAGCTTAAACAGCATTGCCTAGACAGGATTTACATACACCTACAATCAACCATACTCTACCTTTGTTTGCTTTTCCACCAAATAAAATCAAGAAAAACTGCCAATTTGGAGATATCCCACAAAAACTGCATCTGTGTAAAAACATTTGTCAAAGACAAGTAATTCTATCACATATATTGTTTCATAATCTAGGAAAGAAGTGTGTTAATAATATCTTCCTTTCTCTATTCGGTAGTAAAGGTAGGGAGATTTAGAAAATAATTTAAATAACTACTTCCAACATTTTCTAATAACACCATGGCTACAAAATTACCAAAACGGATTGTGTTGTGTAGTGTACATAATTCCGTCACAATGGAGTTCGTGATAAGTGTCGTTTGCGTTGTTTTCATCCTCCGTGTATACATGCATCACAGAATCGCAGATTTCCACATCAGAATTAACATAATAAAATTCAGAAATCATTTAATTTTCCATGCTTTTAATGCAAGCACATACTACGGAATATAATTCGCCATATTCGTTCTCATCTACCCTCTCTTGAATGAATATGCTAGGTTGAGAGTTCTCTCTTTCACTAACAATGGTCGATTAGAGAAAAGTATAGTAATTTATACATAATCATTTATTTCATAAACTATTTTGTTTTCTCCGCTCTCGGTACACACACGTACTACGGAATCGTAAATTTCTATATGCAAATTAACATAGCATAATTCACTTTCTACTTTCCATTGACTTATTACCAGGGGTGCAGTGCTGCCGGAGCTCACCGGAGCGCCGCTCCGGCACCTCTGCAAGAGGAAGTTTGGAGGAATTACCATAACAAGCAACAAAAAAATTGTCTCCATTAATTACACTGGTATGCATCAATTTTGCTGTCAAGGGTTTTGTAAGTGATTCTTATAGAGTTTTTCCTGCTGATTTCGAATCTGCCTCATAGGTAAAATAGAATTTTTCGTGATTTTGTCAAAGCGGAATTGGAACAGTAACATCTATCATCATTTGTTTCACTTGTATAATATCTTTTTTTACTTTTCAGGCATATAGATAAAATATTTCATAATGAATAGAGCGTGTAAAAATGATCCCAATAGATTCTGCTACATATGTGGGACGGTTACCATGCCAAATAACCAGTCCCAAATCACTAAATTTGTGAAGACAATGTATAGAGCATACTTTGGAATTAAGCTAGGGGACCAAGACAAAAATTTCGCCCCTCATATGTGCTGCAAGACGTGCATTGAAAATTTGAGAAGATGGAGCAAAGGCAGAGCGAAATCTTTGCCTTTTGGAATTCCCATGATTTGGAGAGAAGGAAAGGATCACGTGACAGATTGCTATTTCTGCATGACAAACCTCCAAGGTGGGCTTATAAATTTATTTTTCTTAAATATTTTGAAATATTCGTATGAAACTTGACATAATATTCACCATAATGTAATATTCACCATATATAGCATAATATTCACCATAATGGTAATCATACATTTACATATACATATTGTTATAGAAAATACATTTACACATACATATTGTTATACAAGTTACATTTACATATACAATGATTGTATATTTTCTTTCTTTTTCATTCATATTGTCCCCGAAGGGACAATATGAATGAAAGAAAGAATATACAGACTCCATCGACCTATTTATATCTTACAGACCGCAGCCTTCCCTCACGAGCCGCCACTGTCTGAATGCTTCTTCTATTTCACATGCAAGTTTTATATCCATGTTTCTGTGTTTCTATTTTCAGGAGTTAACAAGAAGAATAAACACATTGTTGTATACCCTGACATTCCTTCTGCTATGAGACCTGTACTCCATGGTCCTGGAATTCCAATACCCGACCCACCTCAAACCCTGGACTTCGATGATTCTGATGATGAATCAATGACCAATGCCAATGACCAGTCCCAGTCGTATATACACCTCAAAATACCGCTTCAAATGAGCCGAGGCCTCTCAACCAGGCCAAACTTAATGATCTTACCAGGGATTTAGGACTTTCCAAATTAGCTGCCGAGATCTTGGGCTCACGACTTCGAGAGGACAACTTGCTGGCTCCGGGAACATTATTCTCCTGGTATAGGAAACGAGAGGAAGAATTCCGCAAGTTTTTTGCAGTGCACGAAAATACCTCTTCCTTAGTGTACTGCTGCAATGTTGAGGGGCTAATCGAATCCTTGGGCCTGCCATATAACGCATCAGAATGGAGGCTATTTATAGACTCGTCTAAACGAAGTTTGAAAGCAGTACTTCTCAACATTGGGAATAGGGTTGCATCAGTCCCTGTAGCACATTCCGTACAACTTACTGAGAGCTACGATAACATGAAAATTTACTGGATGCTCTCGTATACGACCAACATAACTGGAGGATCTGTGGAGATTTGAAGGTAATACTAATATCATAAGTAAACTATTGCTATTGACTATGTTGTTTTTCCAAAGGTTATTTGAGAGCGTATAAGAACACTTAACTTCCCCACAGAAGTGATACAGTCCAATGCATAGATTTTTTTATCTGATAGAACAAATTCTCTAAATTCTTTAAATATTTTCATTTTTTTTCATATTGTGGCATTTGTATTGGGAATGCAAGGGGGATACACGAAATACCCATGTTTCCTCTGCAAATGGGATAGCCGAGCGGATGAGAAGCACTATGCACAGCGTGAATGGGCATCCAGAGAGAATTTTGAACCTGGGTCGCATAATATCGTTTCAGTGCCCCGTGTACCACCAACAAAAATTTTGCTCCCACCACTTCATATTAAGCTGGGCTTGATGAAAAATTTCATCAAATCAATGAATAAGGAGGGTTCAGCATTCCGATATCTCGAGAGTAAATTTCCTCATATATCTGATGCTAAACTAAATGCTGGGGTTTTTGATGGTCCTCAAATTCGAACTTTGATCAAGGATACTCAGTTCGAAAACGCAATGACTCCAACTGAGAAGAATGCCTGGCAGGCATTCAAATCAGTTGTCACTGATTTTCTTGGCAAGCGTAGAAGTCCAGAATACGAGTCCGTTGTCGAAAACTTGATGGAAGCTTTCAAAGCTCATGGGTCGCGCATGTCCATAAAAATGCACTTTTTGTGGTCCCACTTGGACTATTTTCCTGAAATTGCGGGGATTATAGTGAGGAACAGGGTGAACGATTTCACCAAGATATCAAAATAATGGAAGAGAGGTACCAGGGAAACTGGGATATCAATATGCTGGCGGACTATTGCTGGTGTTTGAAGCGAGACGTGCCCGAAGAAAAACACAGACGGAAAGCCAAAAAAACTTCATTCCTTCCTCAATAAACTTTTTTCCATATTCATTGTATGAATAAAAGTATTTATTCACACAATGTTTTCATTTTTCACGATTGTTCTTATAATATTACTCGTATCTACAGTGTTTAAGCTAAAAAAATCAATAAATTTGGGGATAAAATTGGACTTATAATAAATGGCCAATAGAGAAAAAACCTGACCTGATTGAGGAAAACCAGTCATTTTCGAATTCAGCATGGTCGAATTATATAATATGAGTTGAAAAAACCCTCACAGCAGACAAAAAAATTTCATATGCATACCAGTGTTATCAACAGTTTAGTGAGTGAGTGCAAACACGAAATACTTAGTCATCGTGTGGCATATACAGGGTGTACATAAAGTCAGCATCTATTTTTGAAGCACTTGGAAATTATATGGAATTCAATCATAAAATGATAAGGTGGTAACATTTATTAAATAATTAAGAGTAGGATTCGACGTGACGCCCATCAGTATCCCTGCACAGCTCAAATCGTTCCGCAGCATTTCTAAACACATTCTGGAGCATTTGCGGGGTTATGTTATCTGCAGCAGTTCGTATACGTGTACGCAAGTTTTCAAGACGCGTAATCTTCGTCTGATAGACGTGCGATTTGATAAAGCCCCATGCAAAGAAATCTAAAGGGGTTAAATCTGGTGATCTCGCTGGCCAAGGTCTGTTGCTTCCGCGTCCGATCCAGCGATTTGGAAAACGTCCATTTAGATAATCCTGAACAATTTTGGCATAGTGACAAGGAGCACCATCATGTTGATTCTAAGGGGATAGGATTCTTGTCATAACATGACGTAATGAGAATCTATAAATAGATCCATAAATTGTTTAAACTTCATTCTCTTCATTGGAATTGCATCGGAGTGACGTGTATTATTTACTTGTCAAGATGTATCGAAGAAGGAAGTTTGTTCCTCGAAAAAGGAAGTATGTTCCTCGAAGGAAAGTTAGATGGCGGTCAAAGGAGAAGATATTTACAGCTTCAATGAAATTTGTTTATTTGTCTAAAAATACTTTTGATGTTAATGCAGATGGATATTATACATTGAGTTTGGATCTTTTAACTAAGGATGCTAAATCAACTATTTTAAAATTTAATTATTATCAAGTAACGGGTGCAGAGCTGGGCACTTGCGGCATATTTGCGGTACTGCGGTACTGCGGTACTACCAAACTACCAAACCGGTACCAAACCGGTACGCGGAAATTTGAATGCGGTAGCGGTACTGCGGTACTTTCAGCGATCCTTTGCGGTACTGCGTTATGCGGTCCCGGTTTGGTAGTTTGGTAGTACCGCAGTACCGCAGTACCGCAAAATATGCCGCAAGTGCCCAGCTCTGAACGGGTGTATCTTTTCATAGTATTCCCGGAATGAATATGTCTGGATATGTTATTAATTATGAAGATTCATTAAGTCGTAAGAAAGATGTTAGGGAAAGGTTAGAGGGACCTAATGTAGGGATATCTCCATCTCCATATGTAATTGTTCCCCATTGTGTTTTGTTTGAACCTAATATTGATTCCTCACATAGTGCAGAGCAAGTAATGAATCATCCCAGAACAAAGTGGTTCTCACCTTTTAAGGAGTTTAGAATGTATCGTAGACTGAAGCAGGTGTGTGATTTAGGTAAACAAGTAACTGCTCAATTCCCTAATACTTTAATTAAGATATCAACCAATGATTTAGCTAAACCATTATGTCATATTTATGTTGGTAAATATACACCTGACGGATCTCAAAAAAATGAGTATGCATTTACATATGTTAATCGAATTGTATTTTATGTTAAGCTGTATGGTATGAAACAATAAAAAAAAAAAAAAAAAAAATTTTTTGGATTACCCTGTATTTTTTTGGATTACCCTGTAAGTACAAGCGAGCCATAGTATTACCTAGGCGAGCGCTTGTCCGTACTTAGACAGGAAGAGCAAGTTGACGTCATCAAATCGTCATACATCTTGATATTTTTAACATCCTGTCTACATCCTGTTTATGAGTGTCGTCATTGTTCAAAGAATTTGATTTCTATATTTAGACCATGTAGCCAGGGTTCTTTGCCATCTAGCCAGGGTTCTTTACCATGTAGCCATTAATCTTTTGGCAGCCTCGCAGAGTTAGCATGTCGGCAAAACTGTATTGATTACGGGTGCGTAGCTTAGTTGGACATTAAACCTTTGAAAGCAGAGTCAAGTATTCATGTGTGTAGAGTACGTAAGTTTTCAAGACTCGTAATCTTCGTCTGATAGACGTGCGACTCGATAAAGCCCCATGCAAAGAAATCTAAAGGGTTAAATCTGGTCATCTCGCGACACAAGGTCTGTTGCTTCCGCGTCCGATCCAGCGATTTGGAAAACGTCCATTTAGATAATCCTGAACAATTTTGGCATAGTGACAAGGAGCACCATCATGTTGATAGACGACGGGGATAGGATTGTTAGTACCGTCGTCTATCAACATGATGGTGCTCCTTGTCACTATGCCAAAATTGTTCAGGATTATCTAAATGGACGTTTTCCAAATCGCTGGATCGGACGCGGAAGCAACAGACCTTGTGTCGCGAGATGACCAGATTTAACCCCTTTAGATTTCTTTGCATGGGGCTTTATCGAGTCGCACGTCTATCAGACGAAGATTACGAGTCTTGAAAACTTACGTACTCTACACACATGAATACTTGACTCTGCTTTCAAAGGTTTAATGTCCAACTAAGCTACGCACCCGTAATCAATACAGTTTTGCCGACATGCTAACTCTGCGAGGCTGCCAAAAGATTAATGGCTACATGGTAAAGAACCCTGGCTAGATGGCAAAGAACCCTGGCTACATGGTCTAAATATAGAAATCAAATTCTTTGAACAATGACGACACTCATAAACAGGATGTAGACAGGATGTTAAAAATATCAAAGATGTATGACGATTTGATGACGTCAACTTGCTCTTCCTGTCTAAGTACGGACAAGCGCTCGCCTAGGTAATACTATGGCTCGCTTGTACTTACAGGGTAATCCAAAAAAATACAGGGTAATCCAAAAAAATTTTTTTTTTTTTTTTTTTTTTATTGTTTCATACCATACAGCTTAACATAAAATACAATTCGATTAACATATGTAAATGCATACTCATTTTTTTGAGATCCGTCAGGTGTATATTTACCAACATAAATATGACATAATGGTTTAGCTAAATCATTGGTTGATATCTTAATTAAAGTATTAGGGAATTGGGCAGTTACTTGTTTACCTAAATCACACACCTGCTTCAGTCTACGATACATTCTAAACTCCTTAAAAGGTGAGAACCACTTTGTTCTGGGATGATTCATTACTTGCTCTGCACTATGTGAGGAATCAATATTAGGTTCAAACAAAACACAATGGGGAACAATTACATATGGAGATGGAGATATCCCTACATTAGGTCCCTCTAACCTTTCCCTAACATCTTTCTTACGACTTAATGAATCTTCATAATTAATAACATATCCAGACATATTCATTCCGGGAATACTATGAAAAGATACACCCGTTCAGAGCTGGGCACTTGCGGCATATTTTGCGGTACTGCGGTACTGCGGTACTACCAAACTACCAAACCGGGACCGCATAACGCAGTACCGCAAAGGATCGCTGAAAGTACCGCAGTACCGCTACCGCATTCAAATTTCCGCGTACCGGTTTGGTACCGGTTTGGTAGTTTGGTAGTACCGCAGTACCGCAGTACCGCAAAATATGCCGCAAGTGCCCAGCTCTGCACCCGTTACTTGATAATAATTAAATTTTAAAATAGTTGATTTAGCATCCTTAGTTAAAAGATCCAAACTCAATGTATAATATCCATCTGCATTAACATCAAAAGTATTTTTAGACAAATAAACAAATTTCATTGAAGCTGTAAATATCTTCTCCTTTGACCGCCATCTAACTTTCCTTCGAGGAACATACTTCCTTTTTCGAGGAACAAACTTCCTTCTTCGATACATCTTGACAAGTAAATAATACACGTCACTCCGATGCAATTCCAATGAAGAGAATGAAGTTTAAACAATTTATGGATCTATTTATAGATTCTCATTACGTCATGTTATGACAAGAATCCTATCCCCTTAGAATCAACATGATGGTGCTCCTTGTCACTATGCCAAAATGTTCAGGATTATCTAAATGGACGTTTTCCAAATCGCTGGATCGGACGCGGAAGCAACAGACCTTGGCCAGCGAGATCACCAGATTTAACCCCTTTAGATTTCTTTGCATGGGGCTTTATCAAATCGCGCGTCTATCAGACGAAGATTACGAGTCTTGAAAACTTGCGTACACGTATACGAACTGCTGCAGATAACATAACCCCGCAAATGCTCCAGAATGTGTTTAGAAATGCTACGGAACGATTTGAGCTGTGCAGGGATACTGATGGGCGTCACGTCGAATCCTACTCTTAATTATTTAATAAATGTTATCACTTTATCATTTTATGATTGAATTCCATATAATTTCCAAGTGCTTCACAAAAATATCCTGACTTTATGTACACCCTGTATAGAAACAGGATAGGAAATGGCAGGCTTTTGTCAGGCCCACCAGAGCTCCGGCACCTATAAAATTGGCACTGCACCCCTGCTTATTACACATGAAACATACAAAGGTTTGCAATGAAAAGTTTCTGTTTCTGCAACCCACAAACATAATTTACTTCAGACTCAGACACAGACTCAGAAAATACAGTATATTGCAAGTCTCGTAAAATTCTGAGACAGAATCCAAATATTTTTCTCTCTCTTAATAATTAAATTCGTATGAACATAATCGTTTAGTTTTATTTCAAAAGCTAATTTTTTTCTTATGTTCCATTATTTTAGTCAAATTCATATACAATTTTGAGACAAAACCCAAATATTTCATGTCATGAAATTCGGCTCTTTTAAAATCCAAAACGTATTCCAAACTATCCGAATTATGAAAATTAACTATAATTTCAAATGTTAGTTGCCTATGATCACTGGTGGAGAAGTACTGTAGTTTCATACAGGAATATTATATATACAGTCAACTTCCGTCGTCCGCGAGGATTACGTTCTTGTTAACCCTCGCGGAGGGTGAATTCGTGGAGGGCGAACAGATTATATAATGGGATTGAATGGGATACGTTCCAGCCCCCAAAATCAGAGTTAAAAATTTATAAATAAATAAAATATATTACACCCATAAGAAAAATAGGTTCATGAATAATACTTACCATTAATTAGAAGACTGTCCAGCTTATGGTGATGGGCTTTTAGGTGAAGAGGGTGGGGATTAGTTGGAGGTGGAGGGAGTGGAGGAGGTTGCAGTGGAGGTAGAGGTTGATGAAGTTGAAGATGTGGAAACTGGCTTAAAGAAGAAAATCGTTTGTGACTGCTTTTTTTTACTTTTAAGGCTTTTGTAGAGCTCTGTATAAGGAGACAATTGATTGTCTATACCTCTACCAAAGGTACTGCTCCTTTCCATGTTTGTATCAATCTGAATAGCCTTCTGTTTCAAGTCTTCTCCCATTTTTAGCAGTTTAGCAATGAGTTTGACAGTCAGCTGTGGTTTCTTTGGCTGTTCATCTTCCTCCTCCTCACTCTCACCAGATTTTGCTCATTCCACTAGTTCTTCTGTTGTCAGTTCCTCCTGTTTTTAAATTTTGCTATTTTTCTTCGATTTTGATCACTTTTTTTCCGCTTTCAACCCGCGGATAATTGAAGAAAATGGTCACAAAGGGTGAAAAGGGTTACGAAATGGCAACCGTGGATAAGCGAAAACGCGGACAGTGAAGACGCGAATCGCGGGAGTTGACTGTACTTGAAACTAAATCTAGAATATTGAGATCTCTAGCAGGATCTTTGAACATCTGAAAAAGTGAAGTTTCAAGCAAACTCTGGTACAGTCAACGACCGGAATTAGATTGTAAAGGACCACCCCACTCCCTGCAAGGCAAATTAACCTCTCAAGCGTTATCGACGAGTTATATTGTCTATTGGTGCGTATAAAAGTGAAAAAAGTGATGCTTAACACAGCAAGGTTTCCCATAATTATCGCTAGTGATGGATCAATTCCAAAATTTAGCCGATGTTGATACCGATGCCGATTCTTTCTCTGTGTTTTAACATATCAATTCCCTTCATAAATTTTACTAATCTAATGTGAAAACTTTCAATTTTCATATTTTTACATTTCATATTCGTTTAAATGCTTTTCTTTGGTACACTCCACAATATACAGCACCAGAATTTATTACTCATATACCTTAGCTAAAATGATGTCAGAAAGTTTTATTACTCAGTAAAATGATAAAGTAATTTTATTTTAGTTTCATAGATTGGATACCAATATTTAAAGTAATTTTTTTTTTATGTTGAAGAGATTTTCTTTCTTCAACAATGTCAACGACAAAAATTTTTTTATTAAAATTTGAAGTTCCTGATGGTCAATTTGAATGAACATATAATTTGAGTTTATAAAATTATTGAAATACTTAAAATAAAGTCAACATAATAAAATGGTT
>JAJOZX010002422.1:0-90000 GCA_023014485.1 Bathynomus jamesi | reverse complement strand
CGTGTTACCTTCGTGAAATAATTTTCATATATATATATATATATATATATATATATATATATATATATATATATATAAAGAATCTTTGAGTGAATCCTTCATTAAATATTAGTTATTGAAAACTTATTCAAAACTTAAATACAGGGCGTTTATAAAGTCCCTATCTATTTCAGTGAAAACGTAGCAAAAAGGGTAAAATTCAATAACAATATAAAAGAAAGCATACATTTAATGAATACTTAAGCATCAGTATCTCTACGGAGTTCGAATCTGTCAGCAGCATTGCGGAACACATTTTGGAGCATGACAGGGGTTATTTTTGTAACTGCTGTTACGATACGAGCACACACACACCAATTACTGGGCCCGAAGGCCCCAGCACCGCGATAAAGCTATAGAAAAGAACGCAGCCATGAAAATCTTGAGCTTCACATTGTGTCAAAATTTGTGAAGCTTATGATTTTCATGAATATAGTTTTATTGACCAAATATTTGTATCTGCTGTTTTATGGTTTCTGTGTGTGGTGTTTGTGTGTTATGTTTGAGGTTGTTACGTTGCCTTATGAGGTGGGCTATTTCTCTAGTGTAATTTGGGTTGTATTTCCTAATGTTGCCCTTGGCTATATATTTGTTTGCATTATTGATGATCTGATTAAATAAATGCCTTCAGTGTTGTATTGATGTTTATGATGGGTGTGCTGTTTAATGTGGTGAATTGTTCGTCAGTCTGTATTTTGAACTGTCCCCAATCAGCTTTCTTGTAATTTCTGTAAGTGTGCCTAAGGCTGTTGGGGCAGAGTGTAGAACGTGTTGTAATGATGATGGGCAGATGGTCTGATGACAGTTGTTTTTCTGTTCTCCAGTGTGCATGTGTTGCTAGTGAGGGGAACAGAACGTTATGTCTGGGGAGGAGTTTGAGTATCCTGCTTGATGTGGTATGTGTGTATGTTCTTCTGTATTGTTAAGAATGAAGAGGCTGTTTAGATGTGTGGCTATGTTGGGGCCTCTGGTGTTGCTTTGGTTGTGCAGGTACCAACTAGTGTCTTTAGCATTGAAGTCTCCTCCTAAGATGAAATTAGTGAGAGAGGCCAGATTGTGTAACTGTGGAGTGTAATTGGCTGGCACCTGAGGTGAACTATCTGGTGGGATGTAAATGTTGATGAGTGTGGTGTTGTGTTTTGCGCGTGTTTTAATGTTAACTACCTGTATTTCTATCGTGTTATCTTCTTGGATTGTATTTGTAATGTTTTGGGTGGCATCAGTGTAGCTAATGCTTTTACGTATGTAAGTGATGAGTCCACCCCCGTTACCCACAGTACGATCTTGACGGATCGCCGTGAAGTCAGGGATGGTGGGTGTTTTGTGCGTGCGTTTTAGTTTTGTTTCTTGTATAAGTGCTATGTGAATGTTTTGTTTGTGTACGAATTCCCTAAGCTGCGTGATTTTGTTTGTGAGGCCATCTACGTTGTACTGTAATATGTTAATATTATACTTCTGTATGTGTCGCATGGTGCTATTGTGTCTATGTCTTTGTGTGTGGTGACATGTGTAAGTTGTAGTGGGGCCTGGATTAGTCTTAATGTCGCCGGAGAGTAAGAGTAGTCCGGGGAGCACGCAATTGCTCCCGTAAATGAAAAAATAGCACGCTGAGAATAGGTCTTTATACACACCCTGTATTATCTATATTTAGCAGAGCCAAACTTTCTTTCTCCTCATGATAAACTAAATTATGTATCCTGTTAACATGTTTCAGAATACTTTCACTTTCGTTCTTTCTCTTTGTTTCATATTCGTCATTTATGTCATTACTTACATTTACATCATTACATACAATTACATCGGAGTTTGTGGACTATACAGGATAGTCCAAACAAAACACAATTATCATACATGAAGCTTGTACACTGTACAGGCTTATAAATAAATTCAATGATTTCCAATTCAAAAACACAACCGACTTTGCGTAATTCTCCCAGAAATCTAACTCCCAGAAATCTAACTCCCAGAAATCTAACTCCCAGAAATCTAACTCCCAGAAATCTAACTCCCAGAAATCTATCCTGTTCAGAGTTCACTGAATCTTATCAATTTCTTCTAGAGTAAATTTACATTTTTTATCCACATCATTACATTTTTCCTTGCTATAATGTCTTTTACTATAATGTTGATACCTATCATTCTATCTGTATCTGTCTTTGTATTTATCACTATATCTATCGTATTTATTCTCATTCTTTCGTTCATCTGAATACCTTCTATACTGTCTTCTATTATCGTATATATCAGTGCTTCGCAACCGGAGTGCCGTGACAAAGTCCCGAATGTGCCGCGGCACTTTTGTAATTCGAGGAAAATAAGCTACGTCACTGTATTTTACTAATTTGAACTACTATTGTCTTATAATATTCATGAAAATTCGACTCGGTGTGCCGCGAGGGTTGAGCTGAGTACAAAATGTGCCGTTAAATAAAAAAAGGTTTAGAAGCACTGGTATATATTTTTAAGATTTTTCATTCTTTTATTCATATATTCAACTCCCTCTCTTTCTTAACATTATCTCTCTTATATTCAATAGTCACTCGCTCCCTAGACTTGCTTATTAATCTACGCCTTCTAAACTACCATTAATATATAAATCATACAAACGATCTGTACAAGTCTGGTTATGTGACTCAGTTATAGGGCCCACATGTCATCTTCTTAATTTAATTAACTTTAATACACATTATCCAAATTTTATTAAAATAAGGGAAAAATTACTTAAAAACTGAATGCAAATTTCACGGAAATAATGAAAAAATCTTTTTAATGGAATTAATATTATATTTTACGCTTCTCATTAGGACGATTTTTTTTATTTAATATGAATTTAATTATTTAATTATGACTTTAATTATTTGTCTTTATTAGAGCTTTTACTTTGGGAAAGTTTTATATTGTATATAAGGCGTGTCCATTCGAACTCTTTCTTATCATGCAAACTACTGCTTACCTTGTACTGCAAATACTGTAGCAGAGGACAACCAGACAAACTCATAGTCGACAACCAAATGACCTCCGAATGATCTCGTAGCCGGTCCCGAAGACACTCTTGTTCCTAGTCTCAGGTTTCAAATGAAATCTCAGACGTTCTTGGAGTTTTGTTCTCCAATCGTATGTATGACAAGTTAATGTTTTTTCTGATTCTTCTTAAAATATTTCTGCAGCAAACCTACATACAGAAGTTTATTAATCTTGAGTCTTCAACTTGGTAATGTTGATGATTTTATATCATTTTAATCTTCAAAAATTTTAAGGATGGAGCGACCGTGAAATATATAGACACAAAACGAAGAACTGCTACCATTAATGTATAATAAAAAATGTATTTTTTTTTTTTATATGGTGTTATTTTGTGGTTTTTTGCTTTTGGTTCTTGATGATTTGATAATGTTAAGTTCTTCATCGACGATCTCGCGTTCAGGTATAACATTCGTTTAACAGTACCGTTTTACAGGCTAAGTTCGATCTCCTGAGCGTCGGTGTCTTTATTTATTAAATTTCAATTACTATTCTTAAGTGTAAGTTATTATATGATTAATATGAAGTAACGCAATCAAAAGTCAGTAGAACCAATTCAAGGGAGTTTTCTCGTTATAACGAGTTGTCACTCAGAAATTTCGAGGCTGACTGCCTTCTCGGTCCCTTTTTCCTTTAAACGCTCATCTTGCTCTCAACCTCTTTTATAGGTATAATAGGTAAAGGGGATTGTACAAAGTTGATACTATTCGATTATAACCAATCTTTCTCGTGAAACCCAGGATAATAATAATAATAATTTTACTTAATATTATTGGGTTTTCCCCTGCTAAAGGAATATAGGGAATATATAACTATATACGAAGTACAATACAAGTATATACAAAGTTATTAATAAAATAGAAACGATACTTCAATTTACAAAGTTAGTAATAAAACAAATAATAATTCATCCATTCACGGGGCGGTTACTCACATCAGATCAATCATAATAATAAAACACTTCCCGATGATTTCATGCAAAAACAAAATTATTCAATGCAAACTGGAGCAAATGCTCTCTTTTGCAAAGGAGCAGATATATGGAACTCTATACTTATAAATATCAGGCAGGCACCATCTATTAATTTCGTTTCGTAAGTCATTAAACAACACTTCATTAATGCATACTAATGTAATGTAACCCAGTTCATATATATTGTAGATGTTATTAAACAAAAATTAGCCTTTTTCCTAAAAAAAATAAATTACCGAGATCTATAGTATATGTAAAATTCAGTCTTAAATCGGGCGCAATTACAAACTCCATAAATTATATTCTGAAAGTTTCTATTATATTCGGCTAAATATATAATGAGAAGCATTTATCTTTATTTCTATTAGTTTAAGATTATCTCATTTTTAATAATAGAAATTAATCTATTATTGGTATGAATATTATAATCATTTATTGTTTACCACTTCCTTATTTTCTATTAATTCTAATATCTCAATTTTCATTAATCAAATGTATCTTTGAATCTTAATATTACAGTAATACATCAAATTTGGCGTTTACACTTTATTTTATTTCCATTATTTATATTTATTTTCTTATTTTCTGTTGTAAAAATTGAAATCAATCTCAAATATTTGCCTGAATAGCTCTCATACGCTGAAGGGCATATTCAGATAAGAATACTTGATTAGATTACTTGCCACTAAATACAAAATCGAACATAAATGCCAGTATTCTGTAAATATATGGATGTGATGTTCGCTTGAACTATTTAATATTGTATACCTTACGTAATGTAGTATCTTTCTGAATAAGGATTTTTCTCGTTTTGTTTGTTTTGTTAAAAAATTATAGCCACAGAACGCGAAAAGTTTAAAGATGCGAGTACAAATGCCAAACTTTTCCTTAGAAGGAAAGGAATTAATAAAAGAGAGTATATTCGCATATAAAATTGATTGGACCGCGTTCATTCAGTACATTAAAAAAGTATGACTTGATGATCTAACCAGTATTATTACACACAACTATTAGCAAAGTCCAGATCGAGAAAAACAACAAAAATTTTACTACGAGGGAAAGGAAGCTCGCACGATACGGTATATTTCTTTCGAGCTTTTATATTTTTGACCGGAATCGTGCAAAATCTTTTCTTCGATTCACCAAAAATTCCTTCATCAGACAAAAATGTGAAAACCTATCCAATTCTAACTCTTCTTGCTCTTTCTGACACCTAAACAAGAACCTCTCCAACAACTTTAATTTCTCTTCTTTCCCTCCTCTTTTCCATTCTGATGGCTCAGGTGCCCTCTCTTTTCCCGATAAAGCTGAACTCTTCGCTCACACTTTCGCCTCCAACTCAACCATGGACTATTCCGGTGCTGTCCCCCATCTCCTCCTCCCTCTGACCTAATTACGGTAAGTCACAAATTAGAATCTCTTCCAAAGATGTTTTTCCTGCCCTGCTTGGGCTCAACTCTAGGAAGGCGTATGGTCCTGATGGTCTCCGTCCTGTTGTTCTCAAGAACTATGCTTCTGTGCAGACACCTTGCCTAGGCAAAGTCTTTCGCCTTTGTCTTTCATCTGGTACTTTTCCTTCCCGCTGGAAGTTCGCTTTCATTCAGCCTGTCCAAAAGAAGGGAGACCGCTCTAAACCTTCCAACTATCATCCAATTGCTTTGATTTCTTGTGTTTCAAAGGTTTTTGAGTCTAACCTTAATAGGAAGATTTTTAAACACCTCTCTTCTCACAATCTTCTTTTAGATGGTCAGTATGGGTTCCACAAGGAACGCTCTACCGTCGATCTTGCATATTTCTCTGATACTTGGTCAACCTCCTTTCTGGATTTCGGTGAAACTTTGGTATTGCGCTAGACATATCAAAGCTTTTGATGGAGTCTGGCGCAAATCCTTAATTTCCAAACGGCCCTCCTTCGGTTTCTGTCCCTCTATGTGTGCTTTTATCTAATTTCCTTTCTTTCCGATCGTTAGCTGCCGTTGTAGATGGCCACCGTTCTTCTCCTAAAGCTATTAATAGTGATGTTCCTCAGGACTCTGTCCTAAGGAACACCTCCGTCCTGGGATCTGTCCTATAGATCTGTCCAATCTATAGCTGCGGTTCTAGATGGCCACTGTTCTTCTACTAAAGCTATTAACAGTGATGTTCCTCAGGGCTCTGTCCTGTCACCCACTCTTTTCCTTTTATTTATCAATGATCTATTAAGTTGCACTTCCTATCCTATCCACTCTTATACCGATCATTCCACTCCTCGTTCCTCTACCCACTTCACAAAGCGTCCCTCTCAACAGATACTCAATGCTTCGCGTAGGACGGCTTTGATACACCTGACCTCTGATCTTTCTACTGCCTCTGATTGGGGCAGAGAAAACTCTGTGGCTTTCAATTCTTCAAAAACTGAGTTCCTTCATCTGTCTACTCGTCACAATCTTCCACGCGACTATCCCCTTACCTTCAACAATACACAACTCAATCCTTCCTCTTCTCTTAACATTCTTGGCATTTCCTTTTCTTGTAATCTTTCCTGGAAAGATCACATATACTCTCTTTCTGAAACAACTTCTAAAAGGTTAGATGTGCTGCACTGGCTCTACAGTTTCTTCACTCGGACTCAGTTGCTGTCTCTGTGCCCTGTACAGGGGCCTTACTTTCCACGAGTGGGGTGGCTCAATCCACACAGCTGTACTTGACCGGGTGGAATCAAAGGCGTTTCGTCTCATCAATTCCCCGCCTCTTACTCACTGTCTTCAATCCCCCTCTCTTCTCCGCAATGTTGCCTCACTCTCTCTTTACTATCGCTATTATAAAGGACACTACTCTTCTGAACTCTCTAACTGCATGCTTCATCCTTTAAGGAGAACATGCAGTTCCAGATTTTCGACACATTCTCATTCCTTTTCTGTCCAACTCTTTAACGCAAGTGTTAGTCGGTACTTTCAATCTTTTATCCATTCAACCGGTTAATTCTGGAACAATCTTCCTCAATCCATCTTTCCCTCTGTCTCTGTGCCAGTGATGTAGGACTCGAGACCGGTCTCGAGACCTTTTTTTTCTGGTCTCGGTCTCAGTCTCGGTCTCGGCCATGGTGGTCTCCATTACATCACTGCTGAGTGTGTTGATGTTCCTTAAGTGCAACGAACACTTATCGTGTTTTAAGTAGGCAATTAACTGCTGAAAAATGTCACAAGCTATAAATTTGTGAATAAATTACGAGTAAATTTTGCAATTGTCACTCGATAACCTCTTTAGAATCTTTATTCCTGAATGTGAAATATAAAGCTTAGGAATTAGGCATTACACAATACTGAAACATGCAAAAATTGCATATGGTCTCGGTCTCAGTTTCGGTCTCGGCCATGGTGGTCTCGATTACATCACTGCTCTATGCTCCAATCTCTCAAACGAAGAGTGTTCAGGCATCTCGAAAACACTGAACCTTGATTTTGGTTCTCTTCTTCTTCTGTGTGAACATTCGTCCTTGGCCCCTCCTTCTTGCATAAAATGTGTTCGAACTCGGCCTTGGCTATCCCCAGAACTGTCGGGAAGAAGACTTTTGGAGCGTGAATTCGAAGTGGGTAGTATCATCGGTTTGGATATAATGCAAAACGTTGTTTCACCGAGACCTCTCGGTTGCAGGGTCGCATCTCTTTCTGGAATTCCGCCAGCAATTCATTGTATACTCCTTCCTTCCTTCCTTACCCTTCTTCACGAAGTCGTCGTCCTCGCCGTCGTCTTAGTAGTCTTAGTCCCAACGTTACTAAAAGACATGCATGCATAGATTGAAAAATATCATTTTCCAATGGATTGAGTGAGAAAGCAAGAATAGCTCGGATGCAAAAGACAGAAGGTAGTGGGGAAGAGAAAGGTAGAGACTAAAGCGCACACATCCGTTCACATACACATTCTGGTGAACGAGCACACCTCAACATGGCTAAATTCCACACCTAAGCGGCACTTCATAAGCTATGCGTGGTAGCGCTTCCAGGGTTTGTCAAAAGATTTTTAATAAATTTATACTTTCATGACCCACCTTCTCATTCTCTTTCATTCCTCACATAATCTTACTTTACACGGAACTATTGTGCAGTGAGAGAGACCCCTATTCATCCCTCGCACGACACGTGTGCCACATATCTCTCAGCATACTTCTTTTCACAAGCACATTGCCTATCAAAATTCTCACACCATTTGTTCTAATGTATACCAGGTATACCTGTGTGCGTCCTTATGTTAAAATATGTATTCGTTATACACAGATTTCTCCTTGTATAACTCTTTCAGCCGACACCCATTGTCATTCATTCATGGTACACCATAATTCCTCACCACTTCACCCTCCGGACGCATACCAACGTTCCCATTCATGTCTCTTATCACAAACATTTTGTAACATTCAGACAACATTTCCGACCACACTATCAATCGCTCTCCAGAAGCAATATATATATATATATACACACGACAGAATAAGAGAAATATCTTCATATTTATAACTATATATTTTTTAAAATATTTTAAGATAAATTCTCACACACACAAACATTTTTTCTGAAAACTTTATTGAGGCTACGCTTTTAGTAACCGAATACCAAAAATTACGACTTTTTTTTCTGGACAATAAAGCCTCTTTTTCAATATGAGAGTGGTTTATAATGGGCCTTAAGGGACTGTCATGGCAAGACATCTTTAAGGTCGTAGACAACTGTTTTATTTATGTTAAATTTCTTATTCTCGCGCATAGGTTTTTCCTGCCTTTACGTTTTTGTTTCCTTTGTATCGTGTTTCGTTTTTATGCTTTGAATGCATAAATTAGGGGTACAATAGGAAAATAATTATCACAAACTTTTGGTCCACAGGAATGTACTGATATTTACAAGGTTTAATTTTTCAGGCATCTTCTTGAACGTTGCGTTCAAGAGATATAATGCTGCTACCGAGTCAAGTGGATAATTTGTTGAAGAAGTTGAAGTTTTCTCTCTTTTTTCCTCTTCTCTGCATTTGTATTTATATAATAAGTAACTTGTTGATGAGATACGCTTTTAAAAGTGAAGGAACTTGTATTAAAAAAAAAAATTACCATTAGAGGAATGTTTAATTTGCGGTTCTCTCCCATTGAAAGAGATAATGAGTAACCCTTCCTCTCCGCGTGTTATGCCAAGTGATGCGACGTGAGTTTATTTTTCAGGTTGGTTGAAAAACCGTTTTTTTTTTTTTTTTTAATTATTTAAAATATCAACTTAAAAGTGATAAAATGAATGCAAACTTCTTTTATCATAACTTAGGATCACATTTTTTTAACTTTTGTACGCTAAGCGTAATAAGTTATGATTAATTTTTAATAAACAATATCAACTCCTCTAAAATTATATTCAGATGTAATTTAATTAAATACTTTATAAAATACAATCACAATGGCATCAAATAAAGCGGAGAACCTTCATTGGTCATATCCTACGACCGTATTAACTCTAGTTAATGATAATAATTAACGATGATTTATTATAAATGCAAAAAACTTCACTTTTTTACGTGAAGGTCAAAATATGAGAATAAAAACCCACTCTAATAGACAGAGTTTATTTCCACGACAGTTTCGACGCCCACTGGCATCCTCCTCGGGTGGATACAGAAACACAAATGAAACAAAACAAGAGGGAAAAACAGTTCAGGGATCGACCGTTAAGAAATTCGCACCTAGGTTGGATTCCATTCTCTCGAGACAGGAGGGGCATTTTCATTAAGTACATTCGCACAAATTTTAAAACTATCTTCCTGTTCTAAACATACAGATTCTATTATTTTTACATAATTATTACATTTATAATTAAATTTATTACATTTAATATTGCATAATTATTAATTACAGAAATTATAAATTTATTATTACATTGGTTATTACATTGTTGTTTATTATACAGAAATTATAAACCGAAAAACGAATGAAAAAAGGCGATTAGGAAATAATCCAGAGACCATTGAGAAATTCGCACCTAGGTTAGATATCGTTCTCCCGAAACCAGAAGGGCATTTTATTACAGGGTCAGCTTATAAACTACATTTCCACAAATTAAAAATATCTTCTTGTTCTATACATACAGATCCTAATGTTTGACATAATTACTGCATATATTTATTTCCACATTAATTACTTCCATTATTACATTTACTAAAAGCGAGTAAGGAAACATTCCAATCCAGAGACATTTAAGAAATTCACACTTAGGTTCGAACACGTTCCCACGACTCCGTAAGGGATTTATTGACCAAGAATCTCATTAAAGGGTCTAACTTATAAGTACCTTCGCACAAATTCGCAAAATTTCTTTCAGTCATTAAATAATCTTGTTCCCTCTATTAAATTTAAATATGAATGGGAGAACGACAAACAATTACCTTTTCTAGATGTTTTGGTCATTAACGAAAGCGGAAAGCCCAATTTCACGGTCTATAGAAAACCTACTCATTGTAATTCGTACATTCATTATTTTTCATATCATGATGAAGGGGTTAAAAGCTCAATTATTTCTTCCATGTTTCTAAGAGCACTCAGGATTTGTAGCCCACATTTGCTGGATCCGGAAAATTCAAAGATTTGGAACATTTTTAAGGATTAAAATATCCTGAGTGGTTTATCAGAAAGGCGTATTTTAAAGCCAGAAAATCTTTTTATGCCCCTCGGGAACCTTCAGTTAACCAAAAACAATATGTGAGTTTGCCTTACATTGCCGGCTTAGAAAGAGTAAAACCGTTGACGAAAGAATTTAAGTTTGCTTTGGCGTTCAAATATTCGTCTACCGTGAAAAGTAAATTGGTTAGGAATAACGTTGCAAAAGAGGAACAAGCCTGTGTCTACAGCATTCCCTGTAAAAGTTGTGATTTAGTATACGTGGGAGAAACTGGAAGAAATATTGAAACCCGTATCAAAGAACACAAATATGCCTTCAGAAGTTGTAATACTAATAATGCCATTTTTTATCACGCTAGCCAAAATAATCATGCTATAGATTGGGAATCAAGTAAGGTACTTTATAAATGTAATAATTATGTCAAAAGAAAAATAATAGAATCTGTGTGTATAGAAAAAGTAGATAATTTTAATTTGTGCGAAGGTACTTATAAGTTAGACCCTTTAATGAGATTCTTGGTCAATAAATCCCTTACGGAGTCGTGGGAACGTGTTCGAACCTAAGTGTGAATTTCTAAATGTCTCTGGATTGGAATGTTTCCTTACTCGCTTTTAGTAAATGTAATAATGGAAGTAATTAATGTGGAAATAAATATATGCAGTAATTATGTCAAACATTAGGATCTGTATGTATAGAACAAGAAGATATTTTTAATTTGTGGAAATGTAGTTATAAGCTGACCCTGTAATAAAATGCCCTTCTGGTTTCGGGAGAACGATATCTAACCTAGGTGCGAATTTCTCAATGGTCTCTGGATTATTTCCTAATCGCCTTTTTTCATTCGTTTTTCGGTTTATAATTTCTGTATAATAAACAACAATGTAATAACCAATGTAATAATAAATTTATAATTTCTGTAATTAATAATTATGCAATATTAAATGTAATAAATTTAATTATAAATGTAATAATTATGTAAAAATAATAGAATCTGTATGTTTAGAACAGGAAGATAGTTTTTAAAATTTGTGCGAATGTACTTAATGAAAATGCCCTCCTGTCTCGAGAGAATGGAATCCAACCTAGGTGCGAATTTCTTAACGGTCGATCCCTGAACTGTTTTTCCCTCTTGTTTTGTTTCATTTGTGTTTCTGTATCCACCCGAGGAGGATGCCAGTGGGCGTCGAAACTGTCGTGGAAATAAACTCTGTCTATTAGAGTGGGTTTTTATTCTGATGATTTATTAGTTTATACCGATTATACGCGACATTAATTACGTATCAGTAAATATTTTAATATAGCTTTACATGATATGGCTGGAATTCTGAATGTAAAATACTTTCCTGTTCCTGTTTGCAACTAATCATTAAAAATATAGAAGAGAGTTGAAAATATAGGATGTTCTCCATATGACTGCGTTCGGATTCGGTCAACGGACGGTTTTGTATAGACTGCCGAAAGTAAACCTATGCTAATTACAGAATTTACTATAAAACATAGGCAAACTTTGACATTTCGAAAATATAAAAATCAAATTTTGTTATTCTTTTTATAAAGTTTAATTTTTTCATTTGGCAGATTAAAAATGGTGATTATATATATATATACACACACCAGTATATATATATATATATATATATATATATATATATATATTATATATATATATATATATATATATATATATATATATATATATGTTACACGCAGTCTGTGAATGGAACAAAGAACTCTTTTGGGAAAATTAAATCCTCTATAGTCCAAATAAGTAATGGTACATGACAAACACTATAGATTTTTTCCTTTTCATGTTGTTAGCCCAACGTGGGCAACGGGTCACTCCGACGTGAATGCAACGAGTTTCTTGCATATATTGAGGTTCTAAATATAGTGGGGCTAGGCTGCTTTAAACCCTAGATCCTGTTCCAAAGCTGGATCCTATCTATTTGGCAGATAGCCGGTGAGGGAAGCTATATTTTGGGGCCTCTTTGTGAGTGACCCGTTGCCCACGTCGGGCTAACATCATGAAAAGTTAAAAAAAGCTATAGTGTTTGTCATTTACCATTTTTTATTCGAACTATAGTGGATTTAATTTTCCCAGAAGAGTTCTTTGTTCCATGCACGGTCTGTGTGTAACATAAAAGTTTCTCAGGAGACCATTCTGAGTTCTATCCCATATATATCCCATATATCTCATATATCCCATTCTATCCCAAACACGGTTAGGTAGACCAGCTATGAGTGGATCCTAGGGTCTTTGTTGTCTGAAACATTATAACAATATATATATATATAGATAGATAGATAGATATGTGTGTGTAGAGAGAAAGAGAGAGAGAGATAAAAATAATGGTGGTCAACGCCGAATCGATGGCGGGGTTCGGATCCACTAGCCTTGGAGTACTGAGGTTGCCCTTTATAGTTTCTCGGGCATCAGGATAGCATCGATGCTTGGGATGGTAAGCTGCTTAAAAGGGGTGAATAATGGATGAAACAGCTTCAAACACTTTATTATGATAACTAGGGGAGTAAATGAACCCGCCTGACGGCACAGGGTTTATGCAAATAGCATAGGTTCGTAGTAAGTCAAAGAATCATCCACGGTGCGGCTGAACTCGGCCTTTTATACATTCCGAGTCTCGCGCATGCGCATTGGATCCACGCCTTTAGGGCTTGGCATTATTTCGCACGGTGCACAACGGATGCAAGCGATAACGCCCCCTTCGGGAAAGGTTCATCATTCTATAACAAATTTATATTGGGTGTCTCAGAAGTCATAAGCAGAATTCACTTTTTACTTTTATTTTAACAATTGTTCAAAATGCTGCATGCCAATAACTTTCATACACATATCAATTCGTGTACGTAGTCTTCTCTCAATGTTTTTAGTTCCCTCACACTGATTTTGGTACACAAAAGTAATAAATAACCTTAATGGCCTATTTTAATTACTTAAATTACTTAATTTTAATTACTTAAATATCACCATTAATATCACACGTTTATTTAAATATATTTTATAAGTTTCCGTTCATTATATTTATTCATTTTTTTATCTGCTTTTACAATTTTAGCACTGATGATGGAAATTGAAAATTTCCGAAACGTTTGTAAATAAACATGTACCATCATTTCGTCCTCTTATATACAGTATATATATATATATATAAACTTATTCTTAAATAATTATTATTCTTTAAATTTTATTCCGTTTTGAGTGTGCATATAAGTAAAAGCAATTATCACCTTTAATTAAAGAATAAATTAGATTAATTGAGTTCAAATTAAATGACAACAACGTAAATTGTAAAACTGAGATCTTTGAATGGCGGAATTTAATGAGACGGAAAACGAGTAAACTCCGATGAAGATAAAGTAAAAAAAGTAAACAGAATAATTAAAAATGGAAGCCTGTATACGGGAGGTTTTCGATCGCAAATACTCGTCGTTTTTGGTTCAGTTTGCGTAGACAGTTAAATTTGCGCTGCCTTGGGGAGGAAACACAAACTTACGGCGCCTCTTGCACTTGAAGAATCATGTACCTGGACAATATAAAACAATATAAATATAAAAAATAGTAATACAAGAGTAACACAAACTAACGAAAATTGCGAGAAAATGAATATGTCTTTGGATATTCTTTGAACTGGGATAAGAAGGAGCATTGTAGCTTTCAGTGGTGAATTACGTACGGAAGCCTTGTCAATACACCGATCCCCTGTTTGCATGGCAATGCTGCTGCGAGATGCTCGTACCCTGAAATGGGCGTATGGGCGAAACGACGCTCTATGTGAAAATGTTAAATTTTTCATCTTACAATACATCCACATAAAATGTAACTACAAATATCTTAATCAGTGATTGATTAATAGCTATACAATCACTGATTAAGATATTTGTAGTTACATTTTATGTGGATGTATTGTAAGATGAAAAATTTAACATTTTTCACATAGAGCGTCGTTTCGCCCATACGCCCATTTCAGGGTACGAGCATCTCGCAGCAGCATTGCCATGCAAACAGGGGATCGGTGTATTGACAAGGCTTCCGTACGTAATTCACCACTGAAAGCTACAATGCTCCTTCTTATCCCAGTTCAAAGAATATCCAAAGACATATTCATTTTCTCGCAATTTTCGTTAGTTTGTGTTACTCTTGTATTACTATTTTTTATATTTATATTGTTTTATATTGTCCAGGTACATGATTCTTCAAGTGCAAGAGGCGCCGTAAGTTTGTGTTTCCTCCCAAGGCAGCGCAAATTTAACTGTCTACGCAAACTGAACCAAAAACGACGAGTATTTGCGATCGAAAACCTCCGTATACAGGCTTCCATTTTTAATTATTCTGTTTACTTTTTTACTTTATCTTCATCGGAGTTTACTCGTTTTCCGTCTCATTAAATTCCGCCATTCAAAGATCTCAGTTTTACAATTTACGTTGTTGTCATTTAATTTGAACTCAATTAATCTAATTTATTCTTAATTAAAGGTGATAATTGCTTTTACTTATATGCACACTCAAAACGGAATAAAATTTAAAGAATAATAATTATTTAAGAATAAGTTTATATATATATATATATACTGTATATAAGAGGACGAAATGATGGTACATGTTTATTTACAAACGTTTCGGAAATTTTCAATTTCCATCATCAGTGCTAAAATTGTAAAAGCAGATAAAAATGAATAAATATAATGAACGGAAACTTATAAAATATATTTAAATAAACGTGTGATATTAATGGTGATATTTAAGTAATTAAAATTAAAAATAAAATAATATAAGATATAGAAGAGTGATCAATCGTCAAGTATAAAGTAAAAAGCGAACGAAATTGAGAGGAGTCTTACCAGGTTGTTATTATCGGGGTAAGGGGACTAATTGAGCGGAGGGTTGGGAATGATTGGTTGTTGGAAGGTCCATATTAGAAGAGTTGGAGCCAGGCGGAGCGATGGTGGATTTCTTCTCAGTGGTAAGATAGATATGACAGTTTATTTGGCTATGTTTAAGTTAAAGGCAGAACTATAGTCGTTGAGAGTTGGTTTAATACCGAGAATGTATAGGGACTCCAGAATGCGGAGGTCGGTTAGATGGTTGGTTGCGTTAATAATTTTGAAATTGGAGGGAAGTAGTGGGTGGTTGTGAAGGTGACAGTGATCTCTTATTGCTGATTTAGAGGGTTTATTTAAGGGCTGCGATGTTCTAGTAGAGATACCGCGATGCCCTTCAATCAAGTTATATATAGGACCTATATATATATATATATGAAAATGAAAAGGTTTATTGGCAGACTATAGTCCATATGACAAATGGATTTAATTGGGTGGTCTAATTGATGAGAGTGGGAACGTATATGTGATTTGGAGGGATTCGTAAGTCTATTATTAGTGCGGCTACTAATACCCTTGTGCTCATCGATACGAATTTGGAGTTGGCGTGCAGTCATGCCAACGTACGACGATGTGCAATCGTCACATGTATATTTATAAATGACCAATGAGCACAAGAGCTTTGGAATTATATCTTTAAATTTGAAAAAGGAGTGTAATTGACGTTCTACCGTGTAAATACAATTAACAGAAATTTGCGGATAAAATCTATTGATAAGTTTACCAATTTTTCTCTTTAACACAAGACTTTCGGGTCCACAGTAAGGGCGTTTAAAATATACAACCTTCTTCTGTACTGTAGTAACAACGATTTTAGCTTTCTTAGAGAATTTTAAGTTCATGAATCTTTTTATTACACTGTCAATAATTTTAGAAGGGAAACCATTACCTAGTAAGAACTTTTTAAGGAGTTCCAACTCGGCATGAAGAAGATGGTAGTTGGAGCAAATCTCGTATGAACGACATAGAGGGGTAAGAATGAGATTACGTTTATACTTGAGTGATGCGAAACTGTATCAACTTTCATTCCCAAGCCTGTGAACGTGGGTTTAGAAACACTGATGTTACGAAGTGATTATTGCTACGAGTAATATTTATGTCCAAGAATAGCAAAGAATTGTCGTTTTCCGTTTCAGAACTGAATTTGATGTTACTATGTTTTGAATTTAAATATTTACGAAAAATTTCAATATGGTCGGAAGATTTAAATAGAACAAAACAGTCGTCTACGTAACGACGACGGAAGAAGATTGGTTTAAAATGTTGAGGGACACTCCTCCAACCACTTTTTCTCATGGTAAGAGAGGAATAAATTTATATTTATATTTATATTTAGAGAAAAATTGGTAAACTTATCAATAAATTTTATCCGCAAATTTCTGTTGAATGTATTTACACGTTAGAACGTCAATTACACTCCTTTTTCAAATTTAAAGATATAATTCCAAAGCCCTTGTACTCATCGGTCATTTATAAATATACATGTGACGATTGCACATCGTCGTATGTTGGCATGACTGTACGCCAACTCCAAATTCGTATCGATGAGCACGAGGGTATTAGTAGCTGCACTAATAATAGACTTACGACTCCCCCCCAATCACATATACGTTCCCACTCTCATCAATTAGACCACTCAATTAAATCTACTAATTTCTCAATAATTGCTAAAGCCATTGAATACGACCTACCCCTCTTAGAAACCATACTCATTTTTAAACATAAACCGGATATAACTCATTATACCCCATTCCACAACCTCAATATCCTTCAATAAAATTTCCTTCACCTGCCTACCGACCAACCAACCAAGTTAGTGCCCGTGAACAAAAATTTGTTTAATTCTTTTCCATTCGTTGCTCTCTCTGTGATTGAATAACTTGTACCCGATTTGTTACTGATTTGTACCTGATTTGTTCCTTTCAAGATTTTATAGATTTTAATGGTTTACATTTTAAACTTTTCCGTGATGTTTCCTTAAGTTATTTATAATGGTTTTACTTACAGTACATTTATTCTTTTCTTATCTCAAAGGTAAGCTCCCTTTTTATAGTTCCTTTTACAATATTTTATATTTTAATTGTATTAACTGCATAATTTTATATGTTTAAATTTTCACTGTGATATTCGCCAATATTTAAAGTCGTGATATTTTCATTAAACCTACGAGAGAATTATTGAATGCCCGGTTAAGTCAACTGCATGCCCTAAACGATTGGTTAGGTTAAGTTGTGATATTTTTGTTAAAACTAACAAAAATATCACGACTTAACCTTAAATGAACTCTCTGAACATTTTAGAGATTTCGTGAAATCCCTAGTTACACAGATTCCCTGTAACGTGTATATATATATATATATAATGATAATATCAAAATCAAAAACATAGAAAATAATCAGATAACAAGAAATAGAAGCGTAGAAAATACCGTTTGTAAATACTACGCAAAAGGGTACTGCAGATATCGGGATGGGCAATGCATCTATGCACATCCCACGTTATGGTAACACGCATTACACAAGAGGATATTGCAAATTTGAAAAAGTGCAAGTTCACCATCTTACTGTCTACAACACCTATGCAAGATATGGGAGGTGCAAATACGTCCAAAAATGCCGTTACCACCACGCTCAAAGGAACCCGACAGGTGAGCAGACGAAACCAGCAACAAAGAGGGTTACCAATTTTTTAAATGTAGCCCACATAATTCAACTATTGAATACCATCCAGCAAATACAAAGCCAACTGACAAATACAGGGATCCGAGAGCCGTACAGAAGGCATACAGAAACACATTACATGCCATATCGGGACAACGGGTATCGAAACAGATAAAGAGAAGAAAATTCTCGGAGGATCACAAGTCAACGAAACCGGCACCACCATTGGAAAACGAATCGGAACCACATATATGTAAACACGATAGAGAAAAAATAAAAATAATCCTAGCCAACATTTAGGGCCTTAAATCAAACCATTCCCCAGACCAAGTTTTATACCTGAAAGGGCTCATGCAAGAAGCCGGAGCAGACTTTGCATGCCTCACGGAAACCCATCTAAAGGACTGCCAGACGAACTGTGAAAACTGTGAGTTCTGTATTGACAAAAAAGAACTACAAATTGACATCTATAAAATTCTACGAGCCCACAGAACAATGAGACGTAAAGGAGGATGTGCTATTTACACACGCGAAAGGCATTATGGCAGAAATTACTATAAGTACCTCAAACAGCAACGTAGAATGTGTAGCAGCAAAAGTTGAAAAATTAAATATGGTACTAATTGTAATGTACAGACCCCCGAACACGCCAACCTCAAAATTCTCACATTCCATTACAGTGGTAAGAAACCGGGTAAAAGATCTATATTCTCCAACCCCAAATATTTATCTATGTAGGGATTTTAATTTTCCATTCATGAAATATAAAAGGATAGAAAAAAATATATGTTCACATCAGGAGAAGGGGAGCACACGGGAAGACCAGGAGCAGGTAAAAAATGCTACCAGCTCTAGCTGATGAATTTATGTTAACACAAGAAATAACAGAAAATACAAGAAAAGACAACTGCCTAGATCTGGTATTCACAAACAACAGCAACCTAATTGATAACGCAGATATATCCCTTACCATAATATCGGATGACAACATTATTGAAATAACAACTAATATAAAGGCAACAGGAAAGGAAAGAACACGCACAACAGAAAGAAGCAAATTCGAAATTTTTAATTTTCACTCCAAAGCTATAAACTGGGAAGGTGTTGCATCCAGCATGGAAGTAATAGATTGGAAAACCATCTTCGAGGTCAAGACAACGGAAGAGATGCTAATGACCTTAGAGGAGAAGACACTGGAAATTGTGGAAAGACATGTCCCAAAAATGCAACAAAGAGGAAAGAGAAGCAGGTTCGAGAGACAAAAGAGGTCATTGTTTTGAAAAAGAAAAAGAGTGACTGCAAAATTTAGTAACTGCAAAGACAACAACATCAGAAAAATATTAAATGATAAACTGCAGAGTATCGACTGCGTCATACAGGAACTAATTGTGAAGCATACAGAAAAAGAAGATGACGCTATAGAAACGATAAAAGTTAACTCAAAGTACTTCTATAATTTTGCAAAAAGGAAGTCGAACGAAAAACCATGCGACTATCGGACCTTTAAAAAATGAGAACAGTGCTTTATCTGATGATTTAACAGAAGTATCTGAAATATTAAGAGCTCAATACGAATCATCTTTCAGTATCCCAAAAACTGACAAACTGATATGTGATAGAAACGCGTTCTTTGAAGAAAACTACGAGGGGAAAGTATAACGGACTTCGACTTTACGACAGATGATATAATACAAGCTATATGGAAACTAAAAGCACAGTCAGCAGCAGGACCGGACTAGGGCATGGTTAATTAATAATTTTCGGAAAAAGTGATGAATGATGAAATTTTCTAATTAATCAATGATTAACTGATTACAAATTATTAAAAATTACATACTTCTGAAAAGAGTAAAAAAGAGCTTTATTGTTTCTGTTGCGTGAGATAAGACCGAAGAAAATATTTTGCTAAAACATTTAGTTTCTTTTAGTTCAAAAAATTAGGCATGGGCGGATTAGACAGTTTATACATGCAAATAGGTGCCAAATTCAAATGATACATTACAAAGTTTAAGGTAAAATGATGCTGAAATTATGAGGAAAATTAATCATTTTCCATTTTCTAAAAAAATATTTTTCGATTAATTAATTATTAAATTCGAAACAATGATTAACTGATTAATCAGAACCATGCCCTACACCGGGCAAATGAACGCCACATTGATCAAAAACTGCAAGAATGCAATCGCTGAGCCCCTATATTGTATTGGATATGGAGACAATCACTAGACACGGGAGAAATACCAGGCATCCTGAAGAGCGCGAGCATAGTCCCAATATATAAAGGAGGAGATCGATCCGAGGCCAAAAACTATAGGCCAGTGTCGCTTACATCTCATCTCACTAAAATATTTTAAAGAATAGTTAGACAGAAAATCTATGACTTTTTGGAAACTTAGAAAAAATTCAATGATAACCAATATGGATTTTGGGCAGGCGGATCATGCCTGTCACGACTAATGGAACACTACAACAACATTATTGATGCACTTGAAAGTAATGAAAACTATGATGTAATATACACAGACTTTGCCAAAGCGTTCGACAAGTGTGACCATGGAATCATAATACATAAACTGAAATATATGGCAATAACAGGAAAAGTAGGGAAATGGATATATAATTTCCTTAATGAGCGGCGGCAAGTCGTTACAGTACAAGGAGTATCTTCATCAGAATCAGAGGTCCTCAGCTCAGTACCACGAGGAACAGTATTAGCTCCACTACTCTTCATAATCATGCTGACTGATATAGATGAGGACGTTACCAGAGATAGCACAGTAACATCCTTTGCCGATGACACAAAGATCAGTAGAAAAATAAGAAACCCAGAGGATACAGGATCTCTACAAACAGACATGAACAGAATCTACAAGTAGACGGAAGACAACAATATGAAGTTTAACACTGAGAAATTTCAACTGTTACGGTGCGGAAAAGAGGAGGACCTAAAATTCATGGAATACTATACCCCAAATGGACAGGAAATTCAGAGAAATTCTAAAGCAAAAGATATAGGAGTTGTAATAACTGATGATGCGAAATTTGAAACACAAAATAAGATAGCAGTAAACAGAGTAAAGATTGGGCAGATACTGAGAACCTACAAACGAAGGGATAGGAATATAATGATTCCTCTTTTAAAAACACTGATCATACCCAAATTGGAATATTTCTCGGTCCTAACATGCCCATATAAAAAAAGAAGACATTAGACAGCTAGAAGGGATTCAGAGAAGCTTCATAGCCAAGATCAATGCGTGCAAAGAACTAAATTACTGGGAAAGGTTACGCGAATTAAATCTATATTCACTGGAAAGGAGAAGAGAGAGATATATCATTATTTACACTTGGAAAATAATGGAGAAATTAGTCTCTAATCTTACTCTGAACCCTATAACTCCCCAAACAACAGTGGAAAGTAGAAAAGGAAGACTGTGTCGTGTTCCCAAATTAAAGGCTAGACAGGGAACATCCTTAGCCCTGAAAGAAAATAGTTTTGTTTTGAGAGGACCAAGACTGTTTAATCAACAACATATAACATAGACATATACGAGTATATCTAAAGGGCAATTGAATGTGCAGTCATTGACATACAGGTAATTATAATGTAATGTCTGTGTTCATAAAGATAAACATTAATATGATCGTGAACAGCGTTGAACTCCATGTAGTTTATTAGTTTGATACAGTAATAAGGTTCCATTATGATTTCTGCAAATCTATATGAACAGCTACTACAATAAAACTTTTTAAATATTAGTGAATGCGAAATGTTCGCCTATAGGAAATTTTCGCGTTTTTCGCGTAGGCTATAGTTTACGCGAAAATATCCAGCAGGCGAAAATTTGACAATTTAAACTAATCTTTGGAAGATAGAAAATAAAACTTAGATCATTAAAATACTTTATTTGAAAAGTAAATTAATTATATTCTCATAAAACATTGTAAAGTAAAAGCAGTAAAAACATTTTAAATTATACTGTATTATTACTGTATAACAAGAATGTCATAAATGCCGTTAATTTCCCAACCCTTCCGAATAGTCTCCCTCATTTTGTGTAGGTTATCCCATGCCGAGACAATCCATTTAGCATGAATAGGAGTATGGAGAGCTTCAAATCTATCTTACCGAAAGATTCATTTACGTTGGAAAACACTATTAATTAATATAATAGGCATCAGCCACAAACCGGTGGTGATATCCTGCTTCATGCAACCGTCATCTTACGGTTTCCACTGACACGCCCATATGTAGTCTCTCCTGGACGGCGACAGCAAGTAACCATGTCAACACCACGGTTTGGCCCATCAACGTCATTTTACAAACATTAGTATAATATTGTATGAATTTATGAGTATATAAAAATATATTTATGCTAGTATAACCGTGGATTATTCTTATGTAATTTTGATAATTAGTTACTGTTATTCAAATCGAAACTGTTAACAAGTTCTTTGTGTAACAATCGATAAGCCATTTCCCACTAACTCTCTCTGCCCCTCTACCTCGCTCTCTCTCTCACTGTCTTAGTCTTTTTCTCGTTCAATGTCAATACATATATATATAATCGTGTAGATTCGTAAGTTAGTAAAGGTTTAAAGCTGCAAACAGACTCTACAAGCAGCTTTATTAGTATTGTTACATAATGATTTAGTATACGCGAGACTGGTGGGTGGGGAAGGGGAATGAGGGAGTGTGGAGGATGGTTGTGTAATGTCTATTTTTGGTTCAAATTCATTAGTATATAAAAAGTTGTATTGTGGTATCTTTTCATATAGACTTGCAGTAATCATAATGGAACCTTATTACTGCATAAGACTAGTAAACATGGAGTTCAACGCTGTTCACGATCATATTAATCATTCATCTTTATGAACACAGACATTACATTATAATTAGGGGCCGTTCAAAAATTACGTAACGCTATATTTGCTAAAACTTGACACCCCACATCCTCCAGGAACGTTCTGTAACGCTAGACCAGGCACCTCCTAAAATGTTATGTAACACTTCCCCCACTCTACACCCCACACGTTACGGAACGTTGAAGGGGGAGGGTGTCAGGTTTTAGCAAAAATAGCGTTACGTAATTTTTGAACGGCGCCTTACCTGTGTGTCAATGTTATATGTTGTTGGACTCGGTTGTTCCCCTTCCACCCCATCTTTCTCCAGTTGGGGTACCTTAACTATCGATGCGGCGTTGCCACATGTACGTAGTCGCCTGTGAGGCGAAGAATATTATATATGCAGGCAACTGTACTTCAAATACACTGAAAAAAATTTTAAGTCACCAGTCTATGTTAAGCAGGTCAACAAACGCATCCACTTTCAAAATTAAGCTTGTGAGTTATTTGAACTAAATAAACTGTAACTAGTTATTAAACCTGAAGTAGTTAATTTACAGCTAACCTTGGGATGAACCGTCATTTGGCGATGCAGAATAAGTTGATTTGCTTAATTTCCTTTTAAACATTTCAAATGCTTTATTGCTCGTTCCGCTTTCGAATTAAATGACTAGTTTCATCGACTGAAAATGTATCATTTGATGAAGCTAATCACAAGAGTGGGTTTATATCATAAACGAATTAGCAGATCCATAAAGATTTAACAATAAGTTTCACTGTACATAAAAACCGTCAAAGTTGGAAACTGTTTTCAAAACTTTTAAAAGAAATGTGCGAATTATTATATAAAATTTAATGGCTGCCAAATTCCATTATGTTGGCACATTAAATTTTTATTTGGTTGTATTTGTACTATATAATTTTTTAAGAGAAGGGTAACTAAAATATTTGTACATTTCATATGTGGCATTTACACATGATCAGATTACTTTTGTGAAAAATGTAAATAGTCAGATGTATTGTATTTCTTTAACAGTGTGGTAGTCAGATAATATATCGGTGAATCTGAATTACTAGTTAATGCACTATCACTATAATGATACCTATAGTTAGATTACTCGTATAAAATATGAGGGGGTAGTCAGTTACACTACTTTTCATTAAGGAGGTGCTTGTCAGATGATATACTAGTACATTTTAGTTACTAGTCAAATGCACTAGGCAGATATTGTTAAAAAAATTAATGATTTGCTTCATCGGTTTGTGATCTTGTTTACTTAACTAGTTTCATATAACTCCATTTAACTAATAAAATGACAACTTCAACACGAAAAAAATTGCGAATAATTTTAGTATGAGTAAAGGTAGTCAATCAACTAATGATTTTGTCGCAATTTTTAGTAAACTTAGGCTAACTTACTAGGAACAGAGTAATTTAACTCATCTTTATAGAGAAACTAGGAAACAGACTCAAAATTATTTGTTAGTGTATGGCCTTAAATTTTAATACACGCAACTGCACAAAGATTTCTGAAATGTGAACACGAGCTTACTTCCCACTCATTGTCATTCCCATCTGCGGGTCCGCAAATGAGAATCCACAAAGTGAAGATATCCACATCTGAGAAAAGAGTGTCTTCATTTGAGAAACAATGTCACTCCATTCCCATTCGCGGTAAAGCCGCCAAATGTGAATGGCTAATAATTCCTAGCAACTTAATTTAATCTAACCTAACCTAACCTATCGTAATCTAATCTAAGTTAACCTAACCTGGACCAAAGTAGGAAAGTCGTGAATGATGAGTATGAGAAGGGCATGAATTGGGAATAAACCGATTTGAAAATGCTTCGTTTGAAATGCTCACTCTCAGCTTTTCCACTCTTGAGCGCGGAATGAAATGGGAAAGGCATCTGAGCATAATAGTCACTTTTGATAGTTTTCTTATAATTCTCGTTTGGTTCATGATTACAGTATAAGGTTAAATGGTTAATGATCTAATCTTATATACTCCCAGACGCAATTATGTTGTATATGAGGTGTGGATAGGGTAGAGAAAATATAGCGTTTTAATTGTATTTGTGCGTAGAAAATGTAATTATGTTAGAATACAGTAACTGAAAATTTCAAGTCTCATGATCTATATTTTCAATATGTTGCCTAAAAGATACAGTAGTATGTCATCAAGTATAACTACTAATGCTTTCCCGTAGGTGACACGCGATATCGTATGCAAGTCAGTAGTAATACTAAGGTTTGGTGTTAACTTCTAATGGCGTAGACCCCACCCCTCGCGGAAAGGTGCAGCTAGCTCCGCATCTCCTGCGATATAGGAGGGGAAGGATTGGGGTGGAAAAACCATCCTTCCTTCTTTCTTCTCACGAAGGACAACAATAGCCTCGGTCCACGTGGGCGCCGTGCCTGTCCGGGCCGCACACGTAATTGCTGGCAAGAACGTGTGGGTGTGTAGAATATAAGAGGAATAAATGATAAGCAAAAGAGAGCAGAAGTTGCGCAGGTGTTCAAAGACGGAAAGTGTGATGTTCTGGGATTATGTGAAAAGAAGGTGACAACGCCTGGAAGCGCCGCAAATGTGAAATTTTAGCCACGTTTGTGCATGTACTAATTTTTTTTGGTGATTACCAAAACTTTTGTTTTATTTTTATATAAGATAATTTGTTAGCTTTCAGAATCATAGACTACCACGATGTCTCTATTTGCTACTTCACCAAGGGATCGCTGTTTGAATACATCAGGGATGTATTATCGGCATACTGAAAGACTTTCCCATTATGAGAATTATATATCAAAGTCATTTAAGTATATAAGATATAATAGAGGACCCAAAATACTTCCTTCTGCAACTCCATATGAAACTTTTAATTCTGAGATGATAATGTTATTTTGCTTGATGTATTGATTTCTGTTGCGAAGATATAATTTGAACCAATTTAATGCAACATCTCTTATGACAAAATGAGAAAATTTAGTAGTATGTTGTGAGGAATTGTATCAAAGGCTTTTGAAAGGTCTATTAGTAAGAGGAGTAGAAGCCTTTTCATTATTAAGGTTTTTATATAATACGTCTAATCCAGATGAAATTGCATCATTTGTTTTATGGCCTTTAACTCAAACAAAAGCGATACATACACAAGTTTTTCAAATATTTCTCCCAATGTTGGCAAAATGGATATAAGTCGGTAATTTGAAGGTAGGGGTTTGTTTTCTAATTCGAATAATTAATACGTTCGGTAAAATACCTTGACTGAGGAATAAACTGAACAGTACTGAAAAAGGGAGAATAAAAAACCTGAAAATTACTTAAATACTGCATTTGGAATAGAGCCGACATGAAATGATTTGGTTTTAAGGGTGCAAATTTCTGTTTAGACCCCTCTCTGAGAAATAGGAGTGAAGAGGAACATATTCAGGTGCACGTGGGATTACCAAGTATTCCTTAAAAGTTTGTGTGGAAGACGATATATTTTCAGCCTTCGTTCCCTTTAGTATATAAACAAATTCCTATAATTTATTTTTATTTGTTTATTTTTGTTTATTTATCCATTTTAATTTATTTATTTATGATTTTTATGGCGTGTATGCTTTCTGACCAGGAAAGACGAAGGCGTCAACCAAGCGTTGCTCCCGTATTCGTCGGTAATTTCATCTACAAGATTGAGATACTTTCTGATAGGCTGCTTTAGTTGGTTTCGCGTGTCACACCCACAACCCACACACACACACACACACACAAACACAAAAAAAGGGGTTATCAGTACTGTATCACAACAGACTCCCCCCGAAGAAGCTCATAAGATGACATATTGTAGCTTGATGCGGGTTTACGCTGTTGTGAAAGGAACTGTAGGAATCCTTACATTTTGAGATTCCACCCGTAAGTTCTCCATCATATTGTGTGGGATTATATACTATAAGATGAACTTTCATAATGGATCTCCATCATCTTCTTAACAGCATCCTTCAAAGGGGTTTACATCAAAGTTTCGCTCCTGCAAATGGAAAGGTTTCCTTCCTTGCATAAATTATATATATATATATATATATATATATATATATATATATATATACAGTACTGAAATAAAATATGGAAACAGAGGGGAAGTCTAAATATTATACAAAGTTTATTAGGCCCATACGTGGAAACAAATATGAAGCATATACAATTCATTATAACAGTAAAATGTACAAGTAGTAAGTGATTACATTGTACAGTACATTAGTATGTGACCCCCTTTGCCTTATAAAGAGCTTGACATCTTGCTTTCATGCTCCCATACAATTTATCAGTGTAGGACTGTGGAATGCTTGTCCATAATTCATTCAGGTTGTTGGGATGTCGTTTAAAGCTTCCATACAACCCCATACAGGGGCGTACCCAGAAATTTGCCGAGGAAGGGGGGGCGAACTTGGAACTAATCGTAAAAGTATAATTGAAATAGAGATAAATAATTTTTATGTACGTTCATGATGAGCTTATCGTTCAGTTAGAGATGATTAACTAGCTACTGCTAAGACACATTATGAATAAAAATATAAAAAGTATATAAAAAATATAAAAATTATGATAAAAATCTGATTAGTAACATAATATTCAACGCAAACCGCAATTAGGATGCTCAGATTTGTATTAACATAAGAATAAAAAAGTGCTAATTTCAAGATTAAGCATTTCCTTGGACTGTTACCTTTATAAAAGAAAATTATTCTCAGGGCCGGATTAAGAGTTTTCGGGATCCTGAGCCATTTTAGATTTTTAGTAGTAGGGGAGGCAAGAGCTAGCGCCGAAGGCGCCGAAATTTTTTCACTTTCATTCTCATCCTGTTGTAACCTAGCACTTTTACTGGGAAAATAATAATAATTTATTAGCTCAAGGGGGGGGGCGATCGCCCCTGCCGCCCTCCCATTCGGTACGCCTCTGAGTCCCCATATGGCCTCGATGATTGTCATATTAGGACTCTGTGCAAGCTAAGGCATCTTTGTATGTTCCATCGGCTTCTTTACATTTCAAATAGTGTTTCAACACATTGGTGCTATGTTTCGGGCCATTGTCATGTTCAAATACGAACCCATATCCAATCAAACGCGTTCCTGAGCGTATTGCTTAGTGGATTAGAATCTGTCTGTACTTGTCGGCTGTTAAGGTGCCACCGATTTTATGTAAATCTCCGACCACCTTGACAAAGATGCAACCCTAAACTTGTAATGATCGCCCCCATGTGCGATCACTCTCCCACCCGCCTTTGAGCAAACTGCCGTCGATTGTTTCCAAAGAGCTCAAATTTTGACTCGTCTGTTAAGACCACCTTTTTCCACGCCTGATCATTTTTGTCGCCCATTTCAGCCTCTTTGACTGGTTGCCCTTCCTCAGCAAAGGTTTTCGAGCAGCGACACGCACATTGTGTATCTCATCATACTTGATGAAATTAACACATATACTTGCTGCAAGGTCTTTCGTAAGATCTCTACTGGAACGAGGCCTATCGCATAGAGAATTTGGGCCTTCTCTTACGACCTCGTCTGTTATCAATAGCCCCTGTTTCACGAACCCTCTTCAAAGTTTTACAAACCGCACTAGGTGAAACATGAAGTTCGGCTGCGATTTACCGATAAGAGTAGGCTTCTCCGATTAAATATCTTTATTTCGATACGTTTGCCATGTGGTATTTCCATCACCGCACATTTACAACAAAGTCTCTACTTAGACTCTATGCTGGTGTTAGTTTGTGCTGCTAGAAGACTAATCACATACACCACACCAGAATAATATAGCACTACGTAAATGAATAGGAGTAAAGAACAGAGTAGCGCCCAACTCAACTCTAACCGATGCTAGTGTCCAGGAGCGAGCCAGCGCCACACCTCTCGGAGTCAGGCACCGTAACTACTGAGTAGCGGGCGACATTTCCCCCTGTTTCCATATTTATTTCCAGTGTTGTGTGGGTGTGTATATATATATATATATATATATATTATACATATATTATATATATATATATACATTTTAACTGCAAACAACACACAGTATAATTAATGTAAAGAACGACGCTTGTGTAGAAGAACGTTCCGCACAAGATGAGGAGGGAGAACGAACAAATGAGAAATGAGGTAACCACCCGGGAATCGAACCGGGATCTTTCGATTGTCGGTCAGACATGCTATCCACTACACCATGGACCTCGATTAATCAGAAGTCGTAATTCTCCTACATACGAGCAGAAACCAATACCCTGTTCGTTCTCCTTCCTCATCTTGTGCGGAACGTTCTTCTACACAAGCGTCGTTCTTTATATAATATATATATATATATATATATATATATATATATATATATATATATATATAATTCTTAATTAAGAATATAATTCTTATTTGAGACAGATTATGACTTCTTATCTTACAATTAAAGAAGAGTAATTTCTTCCAAACTTCACCCTAAACTCGTAAATGAAATGAAGTAAGCGAATTGCGATGATTATAACTTAATAATTTATAAATGAACCCTAAATTCGTACACCCGGAGAGAGCCTTTAATACCACTTATTGACCAAATAAAATCCATTGAAACGAATACTCCAGTACTTTAAATATGTCGACAAGGGGGGGGTTATCTTTAACGAAAATTTAGGCTCTTCGAGGGCGGTGTTATTGTTTAAGAACAAGTGATAATTAGGAATTGACTACTTCCGATGACGGAATAGCAATGATTTGTTCATACTTTAAACGGGTTGCACTCGTTTCGACCTTCCAACCTTTCGGGTGTTCCGTGCGATGATTCCTCATTTCACGGAGGTCAGTCTTGTTGCCTCTCCTCTTGAATTGGTCTGGTGATGTAGAGTTGGTTTCTTGTGCTCTCTACTTCGTATAGCCAGGTACTCCCGGATCATCTGGAATTGTTCTGAGCCAGGTGTCTAGTCTTCTTTTCAAAACCTCCACCACTGCACCAGTCTCTCACAACAAAACTATTTTCCTTCAGGAATGAGCATGTTCCCTGTCTAGCTTTTAGTTTGGGAACACGACACATCCTTCCTTTTCTACTTTCTACTGTTGTTTGAATGATTATAGGGTTCAAAGTAAGATTAGGGACTAGTTCCTTCAGTATTTTCCGAGTGTAAATAATAGTGTACCTCTCTAGTCTTCTCACCATTAAATATAAATTTAATTCATTTAACATTTTCCAGTAATTTAGTTCTTTGCATCCATTGACCTTGGTTGTGAGCCTGTGAAGCTTCTCTGAATCCTTTCTAGTTGACTAATGTCTCCTTTTTCATATAGGGATGTTAAGACTGAGCAATACTCCAACTCGGGTATGATCAGTGTTTTCAACAGATAAATCATTATATTTTTATCCCTTCTTTTAAAGTTTCTCAGTATCTGTCCAGTTTTTCTTTTTGCTCTGTTTAATGTCATCTTATTTTATGTTTCAAATTTCGTGTCATTAGTCATTATAACTCCTAAATCTTTTGCATTAAAGTTTTTCTGAATTTTCTGTCCATTCGGGGTATAGTATTCCATGAAATTTAGCTCCTCCCTTCTTTTGTACTTTAATAGTTGACATTTCTCAGTGTTAAATTTCATATTATTGCCTTCAGACCAATTGTACAGTATATTCTGTTCATGTCTGTTTGTAGAGTTTCTATGTCATCTGGGTTTCTTATTTTTCTACTAATTTTGGTATCACTAGCAAAGAATGTTACTCTGCTGTCACTGGTAATTTTCTCATCAATATCAGTTAGTATGGCGAAGATATTCCTTGAACTATAACGACTTGCTGCCGCTCACTAAGGAAATTATATATCCATTTTCCTACTTTTCCTGTTATTCCCATATACTCATATTTCACTTTATGTGCTATGATTCCATGGTGACACTTGTCGAACGCCTTGGCAAAGTCTGTGTATATCACATCATATTTTCATTTTTTTCGAATGCAACAATAATGGTGTTATAGTCACATAGTGTTTCATTAGTTGTGATAAGCATGATCTTTTGGACTGGAATCCATGTTCATCATCATTGAATTTTTTTGTTTCCTAAAAGTCATAGACTTTTTCTCTAACAATTCTTTCAAATATTTTGAGATGAGAGGTCAGCAACATTGGCCTAAAGTTTTTATCTTGGGACCGATCACCACCTTTATATATTGAAACTATGTTCGCTCTCCTCAGGATGATGGGTTTTATCTCGTGTCTAGTGATCGTCTCCATGTCCAATATAGGGGTTTAGCAATTTCATTCTTACGGTTTTTAATCAGTGTACTGTAACAGTCAATTTGTCCCGGCTTGCTGCAAAGTGTGCTTTCAGTTTCCCTGTAGTTTGTGTGATATCATCTGTTGTGAAGTCGAAGTTCTTATACGTTTCTCGTAATTTTTTCTTCAAAAGAACGCATTTCTATCGTATATTATTTTGTCAGTTTTGATGATACTGAAAGCTGACTCATACTGAGCTCTTAGTATTTCTTTTAGATCATCGGCTAATGCATTTTTTCATTCTTCTAAGGTTCGATTGTCGCGTGAGTTTTTTCCTTTCTTGCAAAGTTATGGAAGTATTTTAGGATGACTTTTATCGTTTCTAAAGCGTCTTTTTCTCTCTATATATGTTTTTCAATTAGACCTTGTATGCCGCGATCTATGTTATCTGGTTTTTTATTTATTTTTGTGATGTTGTGTTCTTTGTAGTTTATTAATTTTTCAACCACTCACTTTCTCTTACGGAACATTGACCTCTTTTGTCTCTCAAACTTGTTTGTTTTCCTCTTTGTTGTTTTTGGCATACTTTCCACACATATTCGACACATATTTTCCACAATCTCAGTGAAGAATCTCCGACGTATTTTCTTGTCCTCTTTAACAGGATTTTGCGGGAAGGTGTTGGATTTTTGCCCGATTACATGACATCATAGTGAAATTTATTGAAAAGATATAGTCTTTAAGTCTTTACTCCTCCCTTTTCCCAAGGCGACGAAGAATCACTTGCATCTATTGAATTATCGTCCCACAGCTTTGGCCTTGTGTCCGTGTAAGTTTTTGGAGAAGGCGGTAACCGTTTGGCTGGTCTGGTATCTGAAAAGAGGAAATTTTATCTCCTCTTCTCAGTGTCTTTTCCGAAAGTTGTGCTCTACCACTGACCTCACTGAAGTCGTCCATCTCCGAAGCCTTTGCCTCGAAGCAGTATTGTGCCGTTGAGCTCATTTTGTCCAAGATTTCACACCAGATATTGTATTTAAACCAGGTAAATATTACACTTAACCCGATTGTTTGTGGTGTCTTCATAACCCAAAATCAAAGCATATACAAACATTGCTGGTTTTGATTTCGAAAATCTGACTTAATTAAAATTAATACATGAATTGAAAACAAGCTCAAAAGCAGAGCTCCAGTATAATAATAAATAATAATAATAATATATAATAATAATATATCTATATTATAATAAGAGAGCTGTCCGTCTGTCTGTCTGTCCGTCTGTCCGTCACACTTTCAGAAATTGTGAGAAAAAATTTGAAAAAAATTCAGAAATTGTAAAAAAAATTCAGAAATTGTATTACGGGCGGCATGTGAAGCTCAAGATTTTCATGACTGTGTTCTTTTCTGTAGTTTAGCAATGGGGGAAGGGTGGGGGTGGGGGTAATGGGGATGGGTGGGGTAATGGGGAGGGGGGGGTAATGGGGGAGGGGGTTAGCCCCCAAGTTGTATGAATGGGGGTGAGGAGGTTTTGGGAGATACCAGATTCAGAAATGTTGACACAATGTGAAGCTCAAAATTTTCACGGCTGGGTTCTTTTTTTGTAGTTTAGCCTGTCTAACCGTCAGCGAAGTGACGGGAACTGTACTAGTAATGAATAATAACATACCCTCATTTAAGGATAAAGCAAACAGCTTAAGTGTCGGAATTCCCATTTCTTTTGTCGATGTTGCTATTCAACTGTGCCATGACTCTGCCTATGTATCCGGTCGCAGATCAAACTTTCGAGTTCAGGAGTGTTAGTACTTCCCAACATGACAACTTGAGTTGTAGATTATTGTCAGAAATGTCATTCCTATCACCAACACAAACTGCGCACGCACGTGCCTCATTATCCATTTCCCACATCTTTATTTCATCTTATTCTTAATGTATCATTACAATTATAAAATATCTAATAAATAAGTCAGTTAACTTAAGTTCCTCCTCCTTTGGTTAATCAATTTCATCTTATTTAAATTCTTAATTTCGTTCTTGAGATTTCGCGCTTTTTAGAATCTTATTCTTTCCTCACGATAATATTCAGTAAAACCTAACTATTCTCGCTAATCATTACACTCTATATATATATATATATATATATATATATATATATATATATATACCCTTGATATTGGAATATGAAATATAGAATGAGTTTAAAACTAAAATTTTACTTTGCATTCAAGTTTCTGGTGCGTTCACACGTAAAGCTCAGAGAAAAATGAGGTCCACAAATTACCGAAGTGTTTTTTCGTGGTAATCATCATTTTCCGAAATGTTCGAATATCATAAAAATGTTTTATGATTTTTTTAAATCCATAATTTTTCATAAAAGTTCAGATAAATTTAACCAGATTGGCGGTGATGGTTGGAAAATAAAAAATTTAGATTTAGATTGGACAAAATAAAGCGAGTCTAACGAATATAAACAGGATTCATTTGTTTTAAAATTTTAAAATATCGCGTTAAATAAATTAGAGGGTCTTTTTCAAAGGTCATACTAACATTAGATTTACCGTATACACGTTAAAGGATTAGAACCATGATTTAAAGTGTACTTTAAGATATAGACTAGTACTAGTTGACCGCGAGCAGGATCCTTCTTCTGGACCACTTAAAAACATATCATCAATTACGTGTGACCCCAATTACTTTTACAATAGGTGGTTGTTGTTGTTGTTGTTCATTTTTTTACTCTTCGCCTCATGTGTTATTTGTTGAAAAATCTCCAAGTACTTAATTTTTTACTTCGGTCCGCCACTGCAACACGCGTAATCTCTGTGACCTTCATTCAAATTAAGTTGGTGTTATAATCAATTTGGTGACATGCGCTGCTTAAAATTGTTTGATTGGCAATAATAATAAAAAGAGGAAATTATTTAAATACAAATCCAAACAGAAATGATTTAGCTACGATAGGTTCACGTATGGCGGATTTAAAGGACAAAATCGAATTTCTTAAAGTAGATATGATTCCATTTTAAAATTTCACTGAAAATTAAAGTTTTTTTAGTATTTTAACTGAAAGTTAATAACACAGTTTATACACAATATACATTTCAGATTTGAAGTAAAAATTACTAATCTAACCGAACTTAGCGAACCCTAACCAGGCATAATGTAGCCTATCCTAACCTAATCAAACTGAACCTAACTTAATTCAAACTAATTTAACACGCATAAGATCGAATTGTCTGGCTTTAATCTTGTTCGAGAATTTTGCGTTCGACTTTACGCGGGTAAACATTATGCATTTCGATTTTGTTAAATTTTATTTCTCATTTCTTCATCCTCTAAATTATTACTGTATATTTCACTGGTGTTTCGTTAATTGAATCTCGGCCCATCTCAAAAAATCCCAATTATTTTTTCTCATAAAATCTCGGAAGCAGTAAAGGTATGTCTTCATTTTATTTGAATTATAATAGATCTACGCTCCTGCGTTAAATTTTGAAACAGATAAATTTATACCGTTGTGTTTTTATAATTTTTGAACGTATATTTTATATTTTTGTGAATTTTTCTGTGTGACGTATCTGAAAATAGTGTTTTTATATGTAAAAGTAATAAAAAGGATATCGCATATAGCCTTTTCCTGGAATAATTATTCATATTTGAATTATTTGTTTGTTTATAAATAAATAAACTAGTAGAGACCCGCAAAACATTTGCGGTCAAATTAGGATCTTTATTGCGACATTACTTCTTTAAATAAGGATTTCTAGTTAGTCTTTCATCAAAGACTTTAACTCTAGAAAAAGCTACGTAAAACTGTCCATGTGTAAAAACAGGCTTGAGAATATAAATACAAAACATCCTCGATCAAATCAGCATTTTTATGAAGGCAGCCCGAGAGCAATGCAGCAGAATTATCAACACTCTATGTGTATGGCGATTGTAAGAAAATTTGGGAAGCAGGATCTGTTTATTAGGTTCACTCGCAATCCAAGATGGATTGATCTCGCTGAAAGCATTGAAGCTTATCAAAGATCAGAAAATAGGCCAGATATTGTCGCGAGAGTTTTTCACTGAAACTAAAAGAGCTTTCATATTCAACAATAAAACGTATACTCGAGAAGCCAAGCGCATTTTTGTATGAGGTCCTTGCACCTTCAAATTTCAGCTGGCGGGACTCCAAAAATGACGGTGAAGGGTTCGGGGTTCGATAATCCGTCCGTGGGTTGGTGCGTACCTACACAGCCACACTCAGGATGGTAACGTGACCTTCACCTTTAACTTTGTTTTTGCATTCAACCACAACTAAGTAAATGTTTTTTTATCGTTTAATTAATAACTTCAAAATTTTACCATTAATACTCGTATATAAACTGTTTTCTTATGAAACACCAAAATTTTTATACTTTTAATCGTATATTCACAAATTAATTTAACTTTACATTTACGTTATATAATTTATACAAGGTTAAGCCTTGACCGAAAATCAAGAAGGTCTTTGAAAATGAGATAGCCTCGCGCGTGATATGAATAAAAAGCCTGGGGCTCGGATAGAAGATTCTATGGGGAGCCCAAGTCACAATGAAGTTAATTTTTTGGTTATGTATTCATCTTAATATAGGCCATACTTCCCAAGGCTCTGATTGAAAAATTTAAAAAAAAAATTAAAAATAAACATATGAGAACAAAACGATTTTAAGATTGACAACTTTCTCTCTCTACTCTCTCTCTCTCTCTCTCTCTCTCTTCTCTCTCTGTTTTTTTTGCTGCGTGACCTTTTCCTTACTTCAGATTTTGCGCTTCCATTGTCGCTTGGTATGTTATTTGTTTTTCAATTATTTAAGAACCTAAAACTTAAAAGATAGTAATTAATACATAATTTTAATAATGTTTATAATATCCTACCTATTTTTTTTCTGATATTTAATTGCCAACTTATATTAATGTAGTACTATCTAAAAACAAACCTATCTTAACCCTTTCACGACCGATATATGTTTCTTTTAACTAAAAAGTGTAAGTTTTATTGTTATTCCAAATCACCTTTGGTTAGCTTCCGCCCGAATTGTTTATTCTGACGAAGGTCAAGCTTCTCACTCCACTTTAGACCTACAGTTTAACGTGGAATCCGAACCACGCCCCACCGGCAACCCAGCGTCTTAACCACTACGACACCCAGGGTGCCCATTTATCTACCAACCACTTTCTTTATTGTGTGGAAGGATGAACAGCTGGGTTTTGCTGCGCGCCGGCTGCCGTCACCGGGTCTCGAGTCCGGGGCCGATGGATTCGTAGTCAGCGACGCTAACCACTATACCACCGAGGCGCATAGATATGTTAAATATGTTAATAATTGTAGCCGCTTAAATGACCCATTTTGGGTTCCTTTTCCCACAACTAAACGATATCTATATAAACATGTAGACGTATTCGTTTCGGTTGCATCATTATTGCGCAATTTATATTATTATTATTTCCGTTGGGACAAATATGTCCCTCGGTCCTCAAAAGGTAATTAAAGGACCCAATTGAACGAGAATAGAAGATGGGATCACGTGATAATAAACCTATGCGGCTGTGCCTGATTCGCTGAACGTGAATACGAGTATGAACCAAACGAAACCTGTTGTTCTTGTTTCTGGTTTATGTCACGACTCTCGTCCAAATTCAGAATAGGTCTATTTTCTAATTTTTATATATTTATTAAATGTAATTTACATTTATACATTATGAACTGTTATTCTATATTCATCGTTAAATCCCATTTTTACGCTCCCAACCACGGGTTGAAGTTTCCCATATGCTCCACACCACCCCTACACCTTCCACACCACCACCCTACACCCAACAACCCTTCTCCGCCAAAACATAACGGGTTGGAGTTTCCCACAAACTTGAACAAATATGAATAATAAGGAACGTTTAAATGGCAGAAAACCACCGGAAAACTTACGTATCGCAGATATACCACCTGGACTTCTTTGGTGCCCCATATATATATATATATATATATATATATATATATATATATATATATATAAATGATTTATGAAATAATTTTTTTAATGACGTGGAAACTCATAATTCATAGATCTTATATTTTTCTTAAAATTGCTTTCATTCGGAATAATTTATTAGTTTTAAAATATTGCGATAATTTTTCACTTGTGTTGCATTTTATAATTAAAAAAGTTTAAGAATTATATCCCTCAATGCTAAAAATTTAAGATATTACAAAAGTTTTACCAGAAAAAAATAATAGTAAATAATAATGAAAATAGATTTCATTCAAAATTTGGGTGGCAAAAATATGTACAATACCAAGGCTAAAATTTGTACTAAACATTACATGCTTATTAATAAAAATTATTATTATTATTATTGGTAGTAGTAGTAGTAGTAGTAGTAGTAGTAGTATGGTTATCATTATTCAGTGCGATTTACTTTGTCTATAATTCTTTCAAGGTGAGAACACTGCATGAATAGAACATCTGCAGAAAACACTTGCAAAGCCATTTATCATCACCATAATAATAATAATAATAATAATAATAATGATAATAATAATGATAATGATAATTAATAATAATAATAATGATATAAAAATAGTGATTTGTTTATGCGTTTTTGATTTATGCCACATCGGCATTCTGATACAGTTTAATATTAGCAATTTACAACCTTCGTAGTTTGCAATCTAAAATCCGGAGATCTCCCTTTGCTTTCAATATTTTGCGCTAAGAAAAATGGTTTGGAAAATTAGACAGGGAAAAGACTGAAACTTATAGAGATGAATGGGTAGATGAGAAAGAGAGTTTGTAAAAAGTATATGAAAAGACAAATAATGAGAGAGAAAGAGAGAGAGAGAGAGAGAGAGAGAGAGAGAGAGAGAGAGAGAGAGAGAGAGAGAGAGAGAGAGAGTAATCGTACACGCTAACGGAGATGGGTAAAACTGCTTAAAATTAGGTAAAAATTACTCAGTTCCTTGGGATCTTTTCAGTACTATGAACTGTAAACATTTTAAATAAAAATACATTTTTCTAGTGTAGTTTTATCCGCTAATTTCAAAAATAATATTCTTCTTTTGGAGAAACGGCAAAAAATATAATAATTTGCGTTCAAAATACTAATCAAAGCGTAGAGTACGCTATTTTTGCGCACCCAGACAAGTTAGGCGTAAGGCTATACAAATTCCGGTTAAGGAAGTGAATCACTTCATTCATTGATTTGATTGTGTTAAGACTGTGTGTGGGAAAATAAGGATCTTTTCCGTTTGGGGGCTAGCAGCGAATTTTAATGAAAAGCGGTATACTAATGTAGTTCTGGTCACTGATTTCAAAAATAACTTTCTTTTTTGGAGAAATGAAAAACAAACATGTTAGAGCACTTTAAATAATTAATGTGTTCTTAACGAAAATATCATGACTTAACCTAACTAATCGTCAAGGGCGTACAGTTGACCTAACCGGGCATTCAATTACCTAACCTGGCATTCAATTGACCTAACTAGGAATTAATTCTTGATTTTTTTCTGCTACTTTTACAGATCTGCCGGGATCCTTCAAAAAACGTATTCTTCGTTAGGGATAATTTAAAGTTGCACTTTTTACCGTTTGACCGACGCTTTTGGCAACGAAAGAACCGGGTATTTTTATCAAAGGAACGCACTTTCCCACACTTAGAGCACTTTTTCATAAACAGTAGCAGTTTGTGACTCTGGCTAAATTTAACACAATCCTCTGTAACTAGTTTAAGCTAGTTAAAACACATATTAATTATTTAAAGTGCTCTAACATGTTTGTTTTTCATTTCTCCAAACAAAGAAAGTTATTTTTGAAATCAGTGACCAAAACTACATTAGTATACCGATTTTCTTTAAAATTCGCTGCAGCCCCCAAACGGAAAAGACCCGAAAAGAAATTTACAATGGTTTTTCACAAACTTAACGTCCGACGAAGAGTCAATACATTTTTTGCATTTTACAAAATTATTCCTGAGGAAAAATTGTGTCACAGAAAACACAAAATGATAAAATTTCAAGCAGACCGAACTATGTGGCGAAGTCAGAAGAAGACCTGTAACGGCTCTGTTTCAATCCGCAAAGGCACCTGGTTGGAAGGATCAAAACTACCTCTGAATACGATAATTAAATTTATTGTTGGTGTAAAGAGTATACAAGCGTCAAGTTTTGCAACGATGAACTTGATGAGTCATCCTACTGTGGTTGATTATAACTACTTTTTAAGAGAGAGAAGTTACCTAGATGAGAATAAACTAATCTTAACCATACCTAACCTAACTTAATCTAACCTAACAACCAAACTTAAACTAACCTAACCTAACACAACCAAGCTTAACCCAACCTAACAACCAAAATTAACCTAACCTAACAACCAAACTTAACCTAATCTAACACAACGAAACCTAACCTAACCTAACAACCAAACTTAACCTAATCTAACACAACGAAACCTAACCTAACGTAATCTAAATAGCTTTCTTACATGTTCCAGGTTTGTGCCGAGGCAATTCTAAAACAACCAATGAAAATCAGGGAGCCAAATTACACCGTTGAAATAGATGAGACGGTACTTGCACGAAAGAAATATAATCGAGGAAGAGCGCTGCCAGACCAATGGGTTTTTGGAGGAATTTGTAGGGGAACTCGCGACGTATTTCTCTACGCCGTCCCGCGTAGAGACAAAGAAACACTAGAATCCCGCATCAAGGCTAGCATTCTTCCAGGGTCTACCATCATAAACGATATGTGGAAAGCATATAACAACATCGAATCAATTGAAGGCTATAATTCTGTGCATCTTACTGTAAATCACAGTGAGAATTATGTTGATCCCATTACTGGTGCTCATACTCAGCAAATTGAGAGTACATGGAATGGATTAAAAGACGTAAGAAACGTCATTGTGGAACCAACAGGGAAATGATTGACTCGTATCTTTGCGAAGTCGTTTGGCGTCGCAGGAATGAAATGAAGATCTGTTTAAGAAAATGCTGCACCATATTTTGAACGTTTCACTTAAAAAACCCTAGTCTAGGTTTTTTCTCCAAAAATACATTCTTATTTAAAATTTTTACAGTTTATAAAATTGAAAAGACCCGTTCCTTGATGCAAATAGCCCCCAACTAAACTGGATAAAATTCTACTCAAATTATGCTTCTTATTCCTTACTCGGCCAATGAGTAATTTTTATGGACAAACGTAAGTGAAATAATAATAATAATAATAATAATTAATCTGTTATTAAACTGAATGCGTTACTTAACTTAACATTTACTTTCTAACTGCGTATAATTTAACCAGTTTCTGGCTTCTTTTCTACACTTGTTTCTAATTATTTCAAGCTATTTTATTCAAATTTAATTAAAAAATAACTTATAATATTAATAAAGTGTTACGCAAAGAGAGACGTGTTCTGGAATTTACCCGATGAAGTGTAGTTGATCACCTTTTATTTTTATACTAGAATTTCTTTAAGTGTAGCTTAAGTACTGTACACTGTACAGTATATTCAATGGATCACCTGAAGATCAGAGCCCCCAGCCTTCGTTAGTTAGCCTTATAAGGCTAACTAACGAAAATATCACGACCTAACCTAACCAATCGTTAGGTCAACTGTACGTCCTTGACGATTGGTTAGGTTAAGTCGTGATACTTTCGTTAGTTAGCCTTATAAGGCTAACTAACCAAGGCTGGGGACCCTGATCTTCGGGTGATCCTATTCAATTATGCACAATAATTGCGCATTACCCGTAAAGAAATAAATATATATAAGTTTTTCTTACACTTACCGGGTTCGAACCATTGTCCTTGAAACCTTTCGCTCAACGTATAGAGTACTTTCCTCGTCTTGCCACACATGCGCGTTTGATAAAGTTGCTATTTATAGTTACAATTTCATTTAAAAACGTCTTATAGGTGGAAAATTTCCCGTATACATTTAAAAACTTTATATTAAAAAGAAAATAAAAAATTGCACTATTTGGAAACTAAAATAGTTAATATTAAGGTACTTACGTATTATCGGGACTACCAAACTGTTTATTATGTATTTTTGCTCTCGTCATTTTCGTTTAAAAACTAACGAAAATATCACAACTTAACCTAACCAATCATCAAGGGCGTACATTTGACCTAACCGGGCATTCAATTAACCTAACCGGGCATTCAGTTGACGTAACTGGGCATTCAGTTGACCTAACCGGTCATTTCATGGTTGAAAATTTCTAATGATCTGAAAAAAAGGAAAGATTTTAGGGTAGGTTAGGTTAGCTACGAAAAACAAAATAAAACGGAAAATGCCCGGTTAGGTCAACTGAATGCCCGGTTAGGTCAACTGAATGCCCGGTTAGGTCAAATGTACGCCCTTGATGATTGGTTAGGTTAAGTTGTGATATTTTCGTTAGTTTAAACGAAAATGACGAGAGCAAAAATCCATAATAAACAGTTTGGTAGTCCCGATAATACGTAAGTACCAATATTAATTCTCTATGGGTGATTTATTTGTAGGATCCTATTATAAATGTAAGGAACTGCTTCATCGGTAAACGAAATAAAACAGTAAATTTTATAAATACACTGAGGTCGGGGGTTCGAACTCCGATGCTGCTAGTAATAATAATACAGGAGTTAAAACAGTAGGCCGTATTAAATGGCCGAAACGTTATGCTAGTTCCTTACCCTTCTGACTGATTATTATTAAGTAGGGATGTACCCATAATACAAGGTAAGCTAATAATAACAAAACTGCATATGGTCAATTAAAGTAATCAGAATGTGGATATTTTCTTCAAAAATTCATTTGTGTTAAAATTAGTGGTACCCAGAAATTGATAGCGATTCTACTCGGGTCCATTTATAATGCGTGTAATTATAAATATTACAATTAAAAATGACCCTCTTATTGCAAGAATTGTTTTATGCGAAACTTCAAGGAAAGATGGAAATGATCTATAATTTTTTTTTGCTGTTTTACACATTTCATATACAGGGGTTGGACAAAATAATATGAACACCTTGATAAATGGCGGTTTTTATTCTTAATATGGAGTTGGTCTTCCTTTAGCGGCAATAACAGCTGCAATGCGTCGGGGAATTGATTCATACAGCTTTTGGACAGTGGCTAGAGGAATCCTGAGCCATTCTTCGAGCAAACCCTGCTCCAGTTCCTCCAAAGACGCCGGCGGTGGGAATCGGCTTCTGACCTGCTGCTCCAACTGACACCACAGATGCTCGATAATGTTAAGATCCGGGGATTGTGGAGGCCAATCCAAGCGTTCTACTTCACTAACATGCTCTTCAAACCAGTTTTAACGACCCCAGCGGTGTGGATTGGTGCATTATCATCCTGGAAGACGGAGCCGCCAGTGGGAAACAGCGTTTGGCCCATGGGATGGACCTGGTCAGCCAATATTGACAGATAGACCTGGGCGTTAACCCTACCATGCAGTACTACAGCTGGGCCAAGAGTATTCCACGATATTGCTGCCCAAACCATCACAGATCCGCCTCCATGCTTAACGGTTGGGGTCAGGCAGTCGGGGTCATAAGCATCTTTAGGCTGTTTCCAGACGTAAACTCGACCGGAACATGGAAATAGCGTAAAGGAGGATTCGTCGGAGTAGACTACATTCTTCCACCGGTCCATTGACCAATTCTTATGGTCATTACACCATTTTCTGCGCCGCTCAATGTTGATGTGCGAAAGGAAGGGTTTGGCAATTGCAGCCCTCCCATGGCATCCAGCTCCATGGAGCTCGCGACGTACAGTTCTGGTCTATACCGGGCTTGCAAGATGCTGGTTAAGCTCTGCAGTCACTTTTGGAGCTGTGGTCTTATGGTTCTTTGTCACAATGCGCTTTAGCACCCGGCGGTCTCGATTACACAGCTTCTTCTTGCGTCCACTATTGCATTTGTCGGTGCTTGTCTTTCCATGGTTTTGGTATGCAGACATGACCATAGCGACAGTTCCTCTGGATACATTGAACATCTGAGCGGTTTTCTTCACCGATGCACCAGCCATCCGCGCTCCGACAATTTGCCCTCTTTGGAAGTCTGACAGGTCTTTCATAACTGCTAATTCATAATTCACTCAGATCTGTAAAAACAACGTGAGGGTTATAACATGATGTATACACTTTCTGTTACGCATTTAAATAGGTTTGCCAGTAATTTGACCGTTTACTTTGTGTCTGAGCAGTCCGTAAAGATAACCGGTGAAATGGGCGGGTGTTCATATTATTTTGTCTAACCCCTGTAGATGGAAATATCTAGGTAATCAACGATTACAATTAATTAAATATTAACTTTAAAAACAAAAACAAAAAAGGACTACGGTAATAAAGAAATACATTTCCCCAGTAAGAAGAAGAAGAAAGTAACGAAACGAACTCATCTCGAGACGATTTCGATTACTCAGCAAATTTTTGTTTACCTCGACAAATTCTCAACAAAATGACAGATCTGCTGCACTTAAAAAAAATTATGTAGGCTTAATTTAAATGTTAATAGGCCTGCTATTTCACGTTCTTAAACAGACTTATTGGGAATTCAGTAAACAGACTTCAATTTAGTAAAAGTAAAACTTAATTAAAGCCCGCAACATTGCATATCACATAAAATTTAAAAGGTGGAAGCCCAATATGAGATCCTTTCATTATTCAATAAATTACACCTTAACAAGCATTCGTTGCCTATTTTTAATAATTAATTTAAATCAGACAAAGGATAATATGACGACACTTAATTAACATAGAATGAACTGGAACAGGCTGACCCTTACTGAATACAGAATAATTCGTTATTTTGGCTATAGGCTTATGTAAGTTTATATGTAAGCCTATATGAAATCTCTCCCTTAAACAAGAACAGCTGGATCAATACTACCTTCAGGCGTAAATCTACACGCAAAGCTTTTCTTGACTGTACAAGTTGAACGACACGTTGAACATTTAAAGATATACACCAAGAAAAAACATTAATTCAAAATAAAAACGATTATATAATTACTGCAGTACAGTTTTATACAATTAAAAAAAATGCGGATATGTTCACCAACGCACATACGGACAGGCACTTTTAAACCTATAAAACTATAATTGGCGGAAAGATTGACAAATCTGAAACATTGTGACTGATGCAGAACCGATAACTGTTGAATACACTAAGCTATATTCTGTACTAAACTGACAATCTTTCAACATAACCCGCACACGTAAACAGACGCCTACTGCTAACTGGAAAAACAGGACACTTTCAGAAATTGAGAAAAAATTGTGAGAAAAAAATTCAGAAATTGTATTACGGGCGGCAATGTGAAGCTCAAGATTTTCATGACTGTGTTTTTTCTGTAGTTTAGCCTGTCTGTTTGTCTGTTTGTGAAATTTATCCCGGGCAGTAATGGGAGAAGGGTGGGGGTGGGGGTAATGGGGGGTGGGTGGGGTAATGGGGAGGGCTGGTGGTAATGGGGGAGGGGGTTAGCCCCCAAATTGCATGAATGGGGGTGAGGAGGTTTTGGGAGATACCAGATTCAGAAATGTTGACACAATGTGAAGCTCAAAATTTTCACGGCTGCATTCTTTTCTGTAGTTTAGCCTGTCTAACCGTCAGCGAAGCGACGGGAACTGTACTAGTTATTAATAACAAGCAGAGCCTTCGGCTCCCTGCCCTACGGACGGGGCTTGTGCTTCGCAAACTCGCCTCCGGCGAGGGCACGTTAGGGTTACCCCTTTGAGGGGAGGTCATTCTCCCTCTCCCCCAAAACCCCTTCACCCCTCCTTTATGCAACTTGGCAGGCTAAATACTGTTCATATTTTCTTCATTTGTTCATTCCACTTATAACCTTCTTCATAATTCATCCTTTCGCTTGACCTCTCATAGTTTTCTCATTTAATGTTTAACAATAATTACTTAATTCTTTATATTCGGCATCAATGCACTTGATATTGCGACGCCAGATCTCTCTCTCTCTCTCTCTCTCTCTCTCATGGTGATGTATAAGAGTTAAACACAATTAATATTATCTCTAAGTTTTGCCAGTCGTGAAAGACCGGCGAGACTCACAGTCCCACCGAAAATAATAATATAAATTGTACGACAACGCAACTTTCCTATAAATGTTTATTTCGTTGTTGTTTAGTAGTCGGAAAAGAAATCCAAACTGTGTTATTTCAGTGACTAGTTGCTAAAATGTTTAGTTATACTAAAATGCTTAGCTATACTTTTTTAGTTAAAGAAACATATACCTGTCGTAAAGAGTTAAAACATAAATCAAATTCTCATGAACTGTTTCATTGTTTCGGAACTGATACGTTGTATATAAACAGATAAAAACTTGTAGCAGCAACTCGTAAAACCTGTCCTTTTACGAACTAAATTCTAAGGAGTAAAAGTCAAAAAATCTGATAAATAATAAGATGTAAAACTCGTATGCAAACACCGCAATCAGTCGAAGGAACTTTCCCCAAAATATATCCATAAAAAGACCGCAACTGCAATAGAAACTTCGCAATTCTGCGATTCTCAAGGGGCCTATAACTAAAACTTATTTCTGAGAGGAGCTTTGAAAAAAATTTATAGATTTATTTTGCTTTGGGAACTCTTTCAAACTTGTATTTTTGCTCTCGAAATCACAGGCATTCAAATGTGATTAGTAATCACATTTGAAACATGTGCGAGTCAAATGATTCAAATTTGCTCTGTCAAGTAAAGAAAAATATAAAAATTAAGACTTTGTAACTAAAGACAAATCGTAATTAAAATATGATGCGTTTACACAAGGGCGTAGTTAGGTGGTGGAGGGGCTAAAGGGTTCAAATTTCCTAAAATGTTTCCTACGACTTATACTTTATATTATTATTATTATTATGTTAATATACAGGGTGTGCGAAAATGGTGTACAACTTGTTTGGTGGAGTTTGGTGGCTATGAATTGTCAGTACGTGGCGAGATTTTCTAACGCTTGGGAAGTGTTGCCTTAGGAATTCCAAGGCAACGTTTAATGTGTTGAGGGGGCACACCATCCTATTGAGAGATGACTGTATTCATGTTCAAGGGATTTTCTTCCCAACATGTGTACGAATAGGCGTATGAGGCCGGGGATCTGCGGGTGCGGCAGACCCCCCGCCAAGGACTAGGGAATTGAGCATTTTCAGGGCAAATACTGAAATTTTCAGGGCAGATTTTTTTCTGACATTCCTTTGAGTTTGTTTTTACTTCTTGAGGTGAATTAATTACTTGCTACTATACTTGTAGTTAATAATTAAAACATAAGTTGAGGACTTACCGAATTCTATATCAACTGCAATGCCGTAGTTTTGCATGTCATTTAGAAATGTTGGAGCAAAATTTTATCTCATTTTTGTAAATTGTAATGTTTTTTATATCAAAAAGGCTTTAATATATGTCACTCATACTCTAACCTTTGTGTTATTTTATGCTACACATAGTGCTTATGCGGAAATCATGGCAAATTCCCCCCCCCCCCACCAGTAAAGTGCCATCCCATACGCTTATGTGTGCACGTATCTTTCTGTGTTGACAGTGACATTTTGTCCTGCTTCATCTTCAAAGAAAAATGGTGGTGCTACATGTTCATGTGATTGCTGGGCAATGTTCCCTCTAAGGTGTGCGCGTGTGCGCGCGCACACGTGTTGTGAAACCCGCGCACACAGCAAAATAAAATGCGCACAGGCTCAAGCGTATCATGAGTCACGACAGTAAATGAAGTAATTTCAAAAATATAGCGTCACACAAGGTCTGACCATTTGCATCAACATACTTTATAGTCGCTCTTTTAAGTATTAACCCCTTCCGTCCGACTTCGCCGACGTCCGCGCAATACAGGTTTTTTTTACTCTATGTATTTGCATTTTTTCTCTTTTATACATTAACGCATTGAATATAAACCTTCTCTTTCTTATTTTTGCATAAAAACGAATAGTAATTATCTCATAATTCATAAAAAATCAAATTATTTTTTATTTTATTCCTCTTTTGTGAATGGATAAAATCATGTATTAACCTTGATAGTCTATTTTAAATTGCTAAAAATTGTTTTGAGAAGTGATAACTAAAATAGTCATTTTCAATTAATGTTATTTTTATTTTATTTCTTTATTTTGTTGAATTTTATTTTACTATTTTTTATTTTATTCATATTTTTAGAATGGATAAAATGTTTTCTTTTTTAAGAATATATAATATTGTAAACAGTTTTTTAATATCCATTTAATAGTACCGTAATGATCAAGCTATCACCTTATGGAAATAATATTTATTAAGTATTTAATATTTATATATATTTAATTTTGAAGATAATAGCGCTCAGAAAAGTTTGCACAATTTTTTCACCATGAATCTAAATGTATGCACAACGAAAATTTCTTGCACACGGACTAAAAAAAATTAGAGGGAACATTGTTGCTGGGCTGCCCAAAATTGTACGTTCTGCTTGTTGGCATACCCACTAAGATGAAAGTGAGACTCGTCACTGAAGAAAACATTGTCCAGAAACGCAATACACACCTTCAACAAGGGATGCAAAGAAAAGACTAACACCATGCACAAGAAAAGAAAGGGAGGACATCTTGCGGAAGTAAGTAGTTGGTTAGACATTGAGTTTAATTATGTGGTTATTCTATGTAAAGTCTGACAGATGAAGTCTGCTCATTAAGAGATGGTTTATGAGTTTTAATGAATAAGGATTCCAATATTTTCAAACTAAGATCTTCCAAATTAGTTGCTATTTGAGAGAAACTGAAACTTTAGGATGAGAAGTATTAAAACGATGGTTATTAATAGCGGAATTTCATCATTTCATAAACCCATAAAACAAACCAATTATTTCAGTCACATGCACTTACAACTATGATATATGTATATATTTAATCCCATTATTAGAACCTTTAGCTAAGAATGAAAATTCCTTTTCATTTGCTTGGGAAATCGCCTCTTTGGACAATAAAGACTTCGCAATGGCTAACTTCAACATTACTTCCCCATTCACAAACAGTCTTATTACCGAAACAATTGATATATGCATTCATAATCTTTTACAAACTAAATGTTTTATAAATAATTTAAATAAAACTCGGTTAAAAGAATAACGGATCACCCGAAGATCAGGGCCCCATGTATTCTTGTTTTTGCTTTACAGTACCAAATATAATAATAAATTAAATTGAATGCCCGGTTAGGTCAACTGTACGCCCTTGACGATCGGTTAGGTTAAGTCGTGATATTTTCGTTAGTTTTAACGAAGATATCATTTGGTAATTGAGGCTGGGGGCCCTGATCTTCAGGTGATCCAGAATAACTTAAACTATCTGTAGAAGTTTTTAATTTCATTTTATAATCAGCACTACAACCAGAAGCATAGAGTCCAAATAGGAATACACTTTGATCTCACCCCAGTTAATGCCTTTCTTTGTTACCATGAAGTTAAATGGATGAAGGATTACCCTATCATTTTTAAATTTGTCCTTTATAGATGATATGTGGACGGTACTTTTCTTCTATTTGAGTCCTCAAACCATATCCCTTTATTTCTTAACTCTCTTAATTAAAAACATTATAATATGAAATTCACTTCTGAAGTTTTTAGATCTTAAGATTACAAAGCCTAATTCCTCCTTCGAAACCTCCGTCTACATAAGAACAACCTTTACTAGTCCCACTTACAAATCCTTTAGGACTTATAAAATGTTCTAATTAATTTAAACTAGATACAGAGCTAAACTTCATAAAACAACTTGTAATAAAGAAAAGTATCTTACCTAAAGAAACAGCCTATTTCTCTTTACCCTATAAGTGACTTTCAAGGTTTTACACACACAACAACTTTTTCCAGTTTTTGCATGGAATTTTATAATTTTATCCTCATCTATCGGTTAAGGTAATATTTAAATCCCTCAAATTAATTCATAATTCATTTAGAGTTAAAGATCCCATCCCACCACTCCTTCGTGCATCCGTAGTTTACCAGTTCAAGCATGACCACTCATCGATTAGTGTTGTACATATAAAACCAAAAGGCATTTAAAATCACGCAAATTTGAACACTAGGTAAATCTGCTAAAACCAACAAACCAGTAGACTACCTGTCTCCGTCATACGTAATTATGCACATAGCCATAACCACCCAATTTTGTCAAAATTTTACTATACGAACCAGTCCCAGATGCTCTCATTTTAGTTTTAATTTTAATCTCTGTTAATCCATTCACGACTGTTGAGTTGATTCCTACAGACACCTAGGGTTACCAGACGTCCGGCAAAAGGAGAATATGTCAGGGATTAATTGGGTTGTTGTTGTTGTTGTTGGTTAGCCGATCAGCCCACCCTGATCGAGCAAGCCGGCGGCACGCAGGTAACCGATCGCCCTTTCCGGAGTGGACCACAGGTTCAGCGCACTAGTGATGTTGTGTTGTGTTCTATGTTGTGCTAGAGCGGTACAGTCTGTCATAATGTGTTCAATTGTTTGTGGTGTGTCCTGGCACAGGTGGCAGGTGTCGTCTGTGGAGTTGTCTAGTCTGTGTTTATATGTCTGTAAGTTGGGGTGATGTCCACATCGGAATCGTGCTAAGTTAACTCGATTCGATCTGCTCAGGCTGGTCTCTGACCTGTCACCTGTCAATGAGTGGCAGCTTCGCACCTAGGACAGCATTCGGATCGAGTCGTGTCAGTTCTTTGTGGGTTAGGTGTGTGTGTGTGTGCGTGTTTTCTGTACTGTGTGATGTCTGTGGGGCGTGGTATGGAATGGAGTATTTGGTTATAATGTCTCTCTGGTGTTACCTTAATGGTGCGAGGTGTCGGTGCATAATTGTACATGTAGTGGCAAGGGTGTTGTGAGTTAGTTGTCGCTGCTGCTATGAATTGTGTTCCCCTCATGTCTAAATGTTCCCTAACTTTCAGTATTTTTGTTTCTGTGTGCAGGTGTTCTATTGGCGTTGTTTGAGTGCATCCTGTAATGATACGAAGTGCGTTGTTTTGTATTGTCTGTAAGGTGTTTATGTGTGTGTTTGAGATAATGGGTGCCCAGCATGGGCTAGCATAGTCCATAACTGAGCGAATATATTGTTTGTATATGAGTGAGGTTGTTTCTTGCTGGTGTCCAAAGTTTGTGCCTGTTAGTACCCTAAGCGTGTTCAGTCTTGACTTACATTTGTTTTTAATGTCCTGAATGTGGTTTGCAAAAGATAATGGTATGTTGTATGTGACCCCAAGTATTTTGGTTCTGTGAGTGTGTGGAATGTTGGTGTTGTTTAGTGTAAGCTGTGGAGTTATCTGATGTTCTGATGTTCTTATTAATTGGGTTGTTTGAGCTTGTGGGAAGCTCATTTTTAAGTCTGGATCCTATATAAGTAAAAAGCCGGACAATATCAACATATTTAAAGTGCCTGCCGGACAGATGACATGAGACTGAAAAGGAGGACATGTCCTCCTTTTGCCGTTCGTCTGGTAATCCTAGTCACACCGGAACTAATAATGTAAATTATATTACAATGCAGCGTTTCTACAAATGTTTCTTCGTGTTTCTACAGGAATCGTTTAGTTGTCAAGGAGTACAAAAGTATGTCATTTAAGTGACTAGTCACTCAAATATTTGGTTTTGAATAACAATAAGTCCTACACTTTTGGTTAAGGAAATATATGCCATAATGAAAAGAGTTAATTATTAAGTATATAATATTTTCTTTCATTTTTTTGTTTACGATTTCTTAAATTTGAATCATCTTTATTAATCTTAAAATTTTGTTTTATAGCTCTGATGATGGAAAACTGTCGTAATTTCGAAACGTCGTCCAAAAAATTTAATGTTACTTTAGTTTCTCTTTATATATATACACAGAGTATAGGATTGAAATCAGAATGGTCATATAGAGTGTGTGTGTGTATATATATATACCTTTGGTAACCTTTGGTTTGCTTCCCCACGAATTGTTAATTCTGACGAAGGTCAAGCTTTTCACTCCACCTTAGACTTACAGTTTAACGTGGAATCCGAACCACGCAGCACCAGCAGCCCAGCGTCTTAACCACTAGGCTACCCAGGGTACCCATTTATCTACGAACCACTTTCTTTTTTTTATTGTGTGGAAGGATGAACAGCTGGATTTTGCCGCGCGCCGCTGCCGTTACCTGGTCTCGATCCCGGGGCCGATGGATTCGTAGTCAGCGACGCTAACCACTACACCACCGAGGCGTATTGTGTATATATATATATATATATATATATATATATAATTATATATATATATATTTTGTGTGTGTGTGTGTGTGCGCGTGCGTGTGTGTGTGTGTATCGTGGGTAATTTAAAATGTAATTCGTTCGCTAAATGGAAGGGCCGTTTGACCTCCGATCAGCCAGAGTCATGTGTTTTGAAAATCCGCAAAAGCAGCTCAGGCTCTTTATGTTAAATGTCTGAAACGGGACATCGTAGTGCGTTTTTCGCATTTTGTCGACTTCATATATAACATAAAACAAACAAGGCTGAAATAATAGTAAATAATGAAAAATCGAGATAATAAATAAATATTGTTAATTCTACTCCATCGTTTGTCTCTCGAAAAGAGAAAAGATTTCCTCGTGGTATCATGGCAGTAATTATGGCGAAAAAGAGTATCAGAGATAGAGGGGTGGTCACCATGAATCGTAATGGAGAGGAGCTGTAGAAGGGGACCTGAGGAGTCTGGCGAGGTCCACCGTGGAGAGGAGACTTGGAGAGAGTGGGATATTAATTTGCATGTAGCAAAGGATGGAGAATAATAGAGGGAATTGGGTTATCTTCGAAAAAAATATTCCTTTTACTACCATACTACTCGTGTTACACCCATGAAGTAATCAGTTTGTTTGCAAACACCTTCATTTTAACTGCAAACAGAAGATGTTTTCCCCTTATATATGGCAGCTTTAAAGGAAGTGTTGAGTGAAACTCGTCAAACACTTTGCCACTTTGACATTGCAAGGACCCAAACTGCGTTTATGCTAAGACGCGTCTTAGTTCTTCATTAAGCTCTTGGAAAAGATTTTTTATATTAATTAATTATTTTCATACTTTGTCTACTTTTTAAGTGGGTGTTAACTGTAGGTATCCGTGTAATTGTAAACAACGAAGCCCATTTATTCCCTGTTCAGGAAATAGTAAAACTGTGTACAGTCTGACACTCCAATAACGAGTTTTCTCTCATTTGCTCTCGATTTAAAATCAGTGGATATATTTACAAAATAAAATTTTCACTTAAGCTAAGTTTCTTATCCTAGCAATAATATCAGCTAATGAAACAGGATTACAGTTGTCTAGTAAGTCCTAGTAAGTTCAAAAACCCTGGTTTAATAAAAGTTAATTTATAATGAAAAAAATGCCTTAGAACTAAAATAGCACCATCAAATAAGAGGAACCATAAAATCCTTTACCCTTTTACTATAGTTATTTCTTCTTCTTCTTCTTCTTCTTCTTCCGCAGCTTATTATCCCATCTTTACATGGGGTCGCTGTTTTTGGTTCGTCTTCTCCACTCTCCTCTGTCGTATACCACGTCCTCCTCCAAGTCCTTCTCCCTGATGTCCGCCACCACACAGTCCTCCATCTCGTCTTCGGTCTTCCTCTTCTTCTCCGTCCCGGCAACTCCATCCAGCACTCTGCGCCCCACATACTCCTCCTCTCTTCTCCTGACGTGTCCATACCACCTCAGCCTGGCCTCCTGCACCTTCTTAGATGCTTCCGCTACCTTCACTGTTCCTCTTATATGCTCATTTCTGACCCTATCCCTCCTCGTCACTCCACACATCCATCTCAACATCTTCATTTCAGCCACATCGATTTTTCTTTCATTGCTCTTCTTCATTGGCACAGTCTCCATTCCATACAACATTGCCGGCTCACCACTGTTTTGAATACCTTTCCCTTCAGTTTCACTGGGACCCTCTTATCACAGAGCACCCCTGATACGTCTCTCCAGTTCTTCCACCCGACTGTATTCTACATTTTATCTCTCTCTCTGCTCCCCCCTCTGCATCCACTGTTGACCCCAAGTATTTAAAATACTCCACCGTCTTAACACACTCTCCACTCAATGTCACTTCCCCTCCTCGGTCCTGCTGCACATCACATCTCATATATTCGGACTTCTTTCGGCTAATTCTCATCCCCCTACTTTCCAACGCCTCTCCAATTTTCCAACTGCTGCTCCACCTCCTCTTTCGTCTCCCACTCAACACAACATCGTCTGCATACATCATGCACCACGGCGCCTCCCCTCTAATCCTGTCCGTCAACACATCGAATACCACATTGAAAAGGAAGGGGCTCAAAGCTGATCCTTGGTGCAGACCAACTTCCACCCCAAAGCTCTCTGACACACCCACGCTACTCCTCACCTTAGTTGTTACTCCCCTGTACATCCCCTTGATCAGTTTAACATACTTCTCCGGTACCATCTTTTCCTTAAGCATCTCCAAACTTCCTGCCGTGGTATCCATCATATGCCTTCTCCAAGTCAATAAAAACCATGTGCAACGCCTTCTGCCCCTCTCTGTACCTCTCTGCCACTGTTTCAATGCAAAAACTGCATCTGTCGTTCTCCTTCCCGGCATAAATCCAAACTGTTCCACTGACACTTCCGCTTCGTCTCTCAACCTACTCTCCACTATTCGCTCCATATCTTCATTGTATGTGATATTAGCTTGATCCCTCTATAACACTGGTATGCATATGAAATTTTTTTGTCTGCTGTGAGGGTTTTTTCAACTCATATTATATAATTCGACCATGCTGAATTCGAAAATGACATTGGTTTTCCTCAATCAGGTCAGGTTTTTTCTCTATTGGCCATTTATTATAAGTCCAATTTTATCCCCAAATTTATTGATTTCTTTAGCTTAAACACTGTAGATACGAGTAATATTATAAGAACACTCGTGAAAAATAAAACATTGTGTGAATAAATACTTTTATTCATACAATGAATATGGAAAAAAGTTTATTCAGGAAGGAATGAAGTTTTTTTGGCTTTCCGTCTGTGTTTTTCTTCGGGCACGTCTCGCTTCAAACACCAGCAATAGTCCGCCAGCATATTGATATCCCAGTTTCCCTGGTACCTCTCTTCCATTATTTGATATCTTGGTGAAATCGTTCACCCTGTTCCTCACTATAATACCCGCAATTTTCAGGAAAATAGTCCAAGTGGGACCACAAAAAGTGCATTTTTATGGACATACGCGACCCATGAGCTTTGAAAGCTTCCATCAAGTTTTCGACAACGGACTCATATTCTGGACTTCTACGCTTGCCAAGAAAATCAGTGACAACTGATTTGAATGCCTGCCAGGCATTCTTCTCAGTTGGAGTCATTGCGTTTTCGAACTGAGTAGTGAGTATCCTTGATCAAAGTTCGAATTTGAGGACCATCAAAACCCAGCATTTAGTTTAGCATCAGATATATGAGGAAATTTACTCTCGAGATATCGGAATGCTGAACCCTCCTTATTCATTGATTTGATGAAATTTTTCATCAACCAGCTTAATATGAAGTGGTGGGAGCAAAATTTTTGTTGGTGGTACAAGGGGCACTGAAACGACATTATGCGACCCAGGTTCAAAATTCTCTCTGGATGCCCATTCACGCTGTGCATAGTGCTTCTCATCCGCTCGGCTATCCCATTTGCAGAGGAAACATGGGTATTTCGTGTATCCCCCTTGCATTCCCAATACAAATGCCACAATCTGAAAAAAAATGAAAATATTTAAAGAATTTAGAGAATTTGTTCTATCAGATAAAAAAATCTATGCATTGGACTGTATCACTTCTGTGGGGAAGTTAAGTGTTCTTATACGCTCTCAAATAACCTTTGGAAAAACAACATAGTCAATAGCAATAGTTTACTTATGATATTAGTATTACCTTCAAATCTCCACAGATCCTCCAGTTATGTTGGTCGTATACGAGAGCATCCAGTAAAATTTTCATGTTATCGTAGCTCTCAGTAAGTTGTACGGAATGTGCTACAGGGACTGATGAACCCTATTCCCAATGTTGAGAAGTACTGCTTTCAAACTTCGTTTAGACGAGTCTATAAATAGCCTCCATTCTGATGCGTTATATGGCAGGCCCAAGGATTCGATTAGCCCCTCAACATTGCAGCAGTACACTAAGGAAGAGGTATTTTCGTGCACTGCAAAAAACTTGCGGAATTCTTCCTCTCGTTTCCTATACCAGGAGAATGTTGTTCCCGGAGCCAGCAAGTTGTCCTCTCGAAGTCGTGAGTCCAAGATCTCGGCAGCTAATTTGGAAAGTCCTAAATCCCTGGTAAGATCATTAAGTTTGGCCTGGTTGAGAGGCCTCGGCTCATTTGAAGCGGTATTTTGAGGTATATACGACTGGGACTGGTCATTGGCATTGGTCATTGATTCATCATCAGAATCATCGAAGTCCAGGGTTTCAGGTGGGTTGGGTATTGGAATTCCAGGACCATGGGGTACAGGTCTCATAGCAGAAGGAATGTCAGGGTATACAACAATGTGTTTATTCTTCTTGTTAACTCCTGAAAATAGAAACACAGAAACATGGATATAAAACTTGCATATGAAATAGAAGAAGCATTCAGACAGTGGCGGCTCGTAGGGAAGGCTGCGGTCTGTAAGATATGAAATAGGTCGATGGAGTCTGTATATTTTCTTTTTTTCATTCATATTATCCCTTCGGGGACAATATGAATGAAAAAGAAAGAAAATATACAATCATTGTATATGTAAATGTAACTTGTATAACAATATGTGTGTGTAAATGTATTTTCTATAACAATATGTATATGTAAATGTATGATTACCATTATGGTGAATATTATGCTATATATGGTGAATATTACATTATGGTGAATATTATGTCAAGTTTCATACGAGGATTTCAAAATATTTAAGAAAAATAAATTTATAAGCCCACCTTGGAGGTTTGTCATGCAGAAATAGCAATCTGTCACGTGATCCTTTCCTTCTCTACAAATCATGGGAATTCCCAAAGGCAAAGATTTCGCTCTGCCTTTGCTCCATCTTCTCAAATTTTCAATGCACGTCTTGCAGCACATATGAGGGGCGAAATTTTTGTCCTGGTCCCCTAGCTTAATTCCAAAGTATGCTCTATACATTGTCTTCACAAATTTAGTGATTTGGGACTGGTTATTTGGCATGGTAACCATCCCACATATGTAGCAGAATCTATTGGGATCATTTTTACACGCTCTATTCATTATGAAATATTTTATCTATATGCCTGAAAAGTAAAAGATATTATACAAGTGAAACAAGTGATGATAGATGTTACTGTTCCAATTCCGCTTTGACAAAATCACGAAAAATTCTATTTTATTTATGAGGCCATAGCCGGATAACCTGAGCTGATTGAGAAAAACGGATTGCAGATTCGAAATCAGCAGGAACAACTCTATAAGAATCACTTACAAAACCCTTGACAGCAAAATTGATGCATACCAGTGTAATTCGTGCAATCTTGTACATCTCCCTTCTCTTTGAATATAGGCACTATGATGCTGCTCCGCCACTCATCCGGAATCACCTCCTGGTCAAACAACTTCTGCATTAGATCCCACACCAGATCCACCCCCTCATCTCCCAGTGCCTTCCATGCCTCGGCTGGTATCTCGTCTGGGCCAGTCGCTTTGTTATTTTTCATCCTATTCAGAGCACGACTCACTTCCATCCTCCCCACTTGTTCTGTCATAGCCACATTTGGTAATCCATCCTCATAGAAAGATCTTGGGTTTTCTTTATTTAATAATTCCTCAAAATATTCCTTCCATCTATCCTTTATCTCTTCATCTCTTTGCAGCACCGCCCCCTCCCTTCCCTTAATTTGTTTTACCTGTGTAAAGTCTTTTGTCGCTCTATTTCTGCTCTTAGCCAATCTGTATATCTTCTTTTGTCCTTCACGATCCTCTAAATCCTCATACATCCGCCGATATGCCTCCGCCTTTGCTCTCGCCACTGCTCTCTTTGCCTGTAGTTACTTTAGTTACTTTAGTTACTTTACTGTAGTTATTTAAGGAGGCGAAACAAGCAAAATTTCTAAAACGTTAAAAAACAATCTATTTCGAATTTTAACAACATTTATTTTAAAGTTCGATTGTGCAGTTAGTCTTTATGTATCATTTTATAACTTTGTATTATTAATATTTGTCATATGGACTATGGTCTGCCAATAAACCTTTTCATTTTCATAACTAGTTAAATTAAGCAAAATAGTTGCACAGACTGACACTTATCGATGAGACCAAAAAAATTGTCTTGCAAGACTAATTTCTCGAGGAAGCAGCTTTTCTTATGTAAAATATACTGTAATATTTAATTTTCCAGTGATACAGTATATACTTTATTTTAACAAAATATCTCAGAATTCAGGCCAAATTACCCTTTATAAGTAATTTTTTTCTTTCAGTAGGCTCAATAGAATTCCTAAAATTTTTTTACAGTTTTTTTTTATATTTTGTGGTGATACGACATCAAATACAGTACCAAACATCTCAGTGTTATAATTAGAGAGCAAATAGTTGTCGATATTTGGATGGCAATGTGTACAGACGTCTGGGCGTCGACGGAAGCCAATTTTGCTGACTTTGTAAATTGTTTTCACTTATTTTTAAGTTATTTTCCGTGGAAAAATAGTTATTTATTTAGTGTAAAAGGATATTAGACCGTGCTTTGGTTAATATTGGACTTTACTCCCAGTCACAAGCAGTTGAACAAGTACTATATATTGAATTGCCATTAAAAACTGATTAAAAAAATATATATCTTATCTTGTGCAAATTTGTTCAAATGTACTTTTTTTAATAAAATATATGGTTATTATTGAATGTTTCGCCAACAGTGACCTTGAAGGCGTAACCATAATTTCTTAGGTATTTTACTGTGTTTTGTTCGAATCTGCAATCCGTATCTTGCGCAAATGCTTATTAAGAAAGTTATAAATAGTAGAAAAATTATAGGTTCCCTATGACGATATACCTACATTGGCCAATCAGAGCACGGCATGCATAAACGACATGCCTACATCATTCTCATTCTCAGCCACAGTTCATAGTTATGGCAGATTGTGACAATTGCAGTCTGACTTTCTTTAAGTGGGTAAAAAAATTTGCACATTTGTTTATGTGTGAGTTGAATAATTTGTCTCGCATTGAATATAGAAACGTGGTGGGCTTATTTAATAAAGCTGCTAACCAATTAATGACTGATTCGGTTATAAAGCTCTTACTGAACAGCATAATTAATTAGTAAGTATCTTAAAATAGGTTGTTTGACTACGCAGGTCTACCATTCTTTAGCTAACTATTGTAAGGCAGGCTAGGTGTTAAGTGTTGCTGTAGGCCTAGCCTATGATTTATAGAGCGATCCTTCAGAATCCGGCCGTAAATTAGTTTAAAAAAATAAATCGTTATTTGACGAATGGTTATTGCTTTTAATGCACTAAATTAGCTATTTTTGAATAATTGTAAATTAAACATGGCGGCCAGACCTATAACTGAATGCCCGGTTAGGTCAACTGAATGCCCGGTTAGGTTAATTGAAGGCCAGGTTAGGTCAACTGTACACCCTTGAAGATTGGTTAGGACAACTGTACACCATTAACGATTGGTTAGGTTGTCATGATATTTTCGTTTAAACTAACGAAAATATCATGGTAATTATTGAATGTTTAATATCCAAAATACATTTTTCTAATGTATTTTGGTGTGTTGTGTTCAAATATGACCTTCATTTCTAGCGAAAATGAACCAAAACATGAGAAAAATTTAATGTTTCATAACTTTGTTTCGGTTCATTTGCGCAAGATATGAAGGTCATATTTGAACAGAACACACCAAAATACATTAGAAAAATGTATTTTGGATATTAATTTCAGTGTTGGTGAAACATTCAATAATTACAGTGCCGGCCTTAGGGGTGTGCGAACCGTGCGGTCGCACAGGACCCGCAACTTAGGGGGGCCCGAAAATTTCACAGAAATTTTCTTTTTTGTATATTTACAAACTTTATTTTGTGTATTTACTTCTGTTGAATATCCTAATTAAATTGAATTATCCTATTCCTAATTAAATATCCTAAGGCCGGCGCTGGTTGAAACCTCTTATGATACTTTAACTATTTGATAATAATAAAGTAATAAGTAGTAATAATAGTAAAGGCTGTTGGTCTGTTGGTATTCTGTTACAGGTGCACTTGTATAGTTAAATTTTACTTGTTGTACTTGTTAACAATCTACTAAAATAAAATGATTAGCAATGAAAAACAATTTGACTTGTGTCATGGGGGGCCCGTACAGTATACTCTGCACAGGGCCCGAAATATCCTAAGGCCGGCGCTGATAATTACCAATACTTCCTGTTTTGGCTATAATGTACTTTTTTCATAAAATATTTTTCCTGATTTGGCTATTTTTTCGCTACTCTGGCGACTTAATTAGTTTATTGTTTTCTGTTCTGGATATTTTTTTCTAATTGGATTCAGTTTGGTGGTGTTTGCGATAGAATTATGACGTTGCCGTTCGTGTGATTTCGACTTTGAGGACTTGATTCGTCATGTGCCCTAGATGAAGACAAAGCATTGGATGTTTTTATCAATTACGGCGTTATTCTCTCATCCTTAACTTACCCGAAATGTGACAGTGAGTGCCTAATACGAAAAGATCAGAAGATATTTAGGTGAAATAACCAATATTAACCTGTTAGGTTAATTGAATGCCTGGTTAGGTTAATTGAATGCCCGGTTAGGTTAATTGAATGCCCAGTTAGGTTAACTGAATGCCTGATTAGGTCAACTGTACGCCCTTGATGACGAGAGCAAACTTTTCTGGTTAATTTTAAGGTGTTTTGCACGTTTCCTGTGGTAATGCGTTGTTTACGAGATCTCGTAACATGAACATATCCTATGTTATGTTACGATATCTCAAAAACTATGCATTTGCACAGGAAACCAATGGCAGATTCGTGCAAAGCACCTCAAAATTGACCAGAAAAGTTTGCTCTCATTATAAAACCAGACTGGGAGTAAAATCCAATATTTACCCGTGTTTTATAGTAAAATAAACAGGCGAAAAGGGGTAGAAAGAGTTGCAAGGCCTAATTCCATTTGCTGTGAAATTCTGAAGGCATTATAAGCTTCGCGCAACTTAGTAAACGTATTCAATATTTGTAAAGGCTCTAAAACTGTTAAAACATCTAGGAACTCTATTTCACTGTGGTTTATTATTTCAAAATAAGCTGAAAACTCTTGTTTGAAAGTGAGCGTAGCTACTCATAGTTTGACGCAGCCTAGCACGATAATCTCTCTTTGGTATTTTTTAATATTTTTCATTATTTTTCAATATTAGCTCCGCATTGTAAGCATTGGAAATAGTAATACAAGCATTTATATTTGTTATTATAAAGTAATATATACCGCTTTTAGGTTCGAGAGACCAAGTGGAACCTGTCAATGTTCAATTATGTTTTTCTCCCGTGGATTTTCTCGAGGAAAAAGGGTTCAATGAATTAAAAAAAAATATTCTCAACAATTTATTGAAAAATGGAATACAAGAGAATATTATCATCATTACGGCGTGAAAATGGTAAATACAAATTATTTCTTGTTCATAAGTTATCTTCCCAGTTTACCCCACTAAATTAAAAGTAAACTTTCTGGAATACCTTAATTTTAAGTAATTGTTATTAACACACAAAAGCCTAAATGCGAAATGTAATTGTTTACACTCATGAAGTACACTGAAAAATAAGGTTCTATCTATTACCATTACCTCAAACTAAATGAAAACTTAAATACCCCAAAACAGGGTTTCCCCACTAGCACCTTTACTTCTCTGTTAATTTTCAGAAATGGTGAACATTATATAATTCTAAATACTGGGTAAATTTCATTAAAATCCGTATGGAATATAAAAAATAAGTCGGGTCCCTTCCTCCCTCAGGAAACTGTATTAGCAGTAGTTAATTTACATTATTCTGGAATTAAAAAACATTCAGTCATGCTGATTTAACCTCCTTCGCAACATCTAAGGTTATTGATTGAGGGGACTACAGTTTAACGTGGGATCCGAACTACGTTAATAGGTGCAGAGGACAGTCTCCCATCCAACTACTACCCAGACCCAGTGTGGCTGAACTTGGCTAATCGACGGGAAGCGGTGTGACGACACTGACCGCAACGTAGCGCAAAATTCAGTAAGGATGTAAAGAAGTTCAGTGCAATGAGATTATTTTTATTAAATGTTCAATGCTTTAAATAATCATTATTTATGGATCAAAATGCTTCGAAAATCTTGCTGTTCTCATCCACAGGAAATTTCCACAACAAATATTCATGTAAAAAGCCTTTCAAAAAGTTTGGTCAAACGCTAATTTTAAAATGTAATCAGTCATGTATAATAAGTTCTTGTATGAAGATATACAGTAAGTATATATATATATATACACCTTACAACCTTACAAAGGTTTCGCACGATGATCTCTCATCTCGCAAAGGTCAAGCTTGTCGCCCCTCCTCTCGATACGTCGAAACAAAACCACTCAATAGTTGGTGTTGCCTCCTTGTGCTTGGCGGACGGCTTCAAATCAGCAAGGGTAGGAGGTGAGGAGAGACTCGAAAAGGTCAGTGTCGTACTCAAGATTTCGGAGGATTGTTTCGATGTGCTGCTCCATTGTCCGGCGGCAGAATCGGGTGGCTGGCGGTTCAGCAAGCATCAGGGATTCCACTCGGTCTTTCAGGATGGATCCTGAAAGATTCTGCCGACGGACCATGGAGCAGCACATCGAAACAATCCTCCGAAATTTTGAGTATGACACTGACCTTTTCGAGTCTCTCCTCACCTCCTACCCTTGCCGACTTGAAGCCGTCTGCCAAGCACAAGGAGGCAACACCAACTATTGAGTGGTTTTGTTTAGACGTAGAATTAAATTGTCTAAAAAAATGCAACAATCAGTTTTTTGTACCTCTATTAATTTCATCTGTGCAGGTGGGTGGGCAATCATTGTTTGCCACCGTGTATATATATACACACAGTATATAATATTTTATGGTATAATTTATTTACTTTATATCTTTTTTAACGGTATAATGATTACCAGGCGTTTGTAGCCAATTATTATTAATTGCACAACTTATGACATTTGTTACACCGTCGGAAAAAAAAAATGGTTTTATAAATATATGAAACAGTTGCATTATGCGAGAATCCCAAATTTACTGTTTGTTTTATTATAGGATTTATTATTATTATTAGTATTATTATTATTATTAATAGTAGTAGTAGTATTTTTTTCAATTGTTAATTTTATTTTTCTCTTTTCGGTCTTCTTTAATTCCCTTTGTTATCCTTTACCTAATCCCTGTCTTCATTACCCCGGTCCAACTTTCCTTATAAAATGACTCCTTCTATCCCTCTTCACTCGAACCTGCTCAAGACCTTAGTTCAGACCGAAAGATTATGCTTCTAATAAATCCATTTCCTGTTGTGGTTTTATTGCCTTAAGGACTAAATTATACTTGAGGACTACTTAAGGACTTACACTTAAGGACTATACTTAAAGACTAAGTAATTATACTTACGGACTAGGAGTAAGGAATAAGGACTAAGACTAAGAATTAAGGACTATACTTAGGGACTAAGTAATTATACTTAAGGACTAAGGACTTAGGGACTAAGTAATTATACTTAAGGACTAAGGACTTAAGGACTAAGTAATTATACTTAAGGACTAAGGACTTAAGGACTAAGTAATTATACTTAAGGACTAAATTATACTTGACAGTTCAAACTAAAAAAATAGCGTTAGACCAAACATTTTGTAATGAATGTAAAATTATGCAAAAAAAAATTAATAAATAAAAATCTATGAAAAATATACTACTCTGTAGATTTTTTAAAAAAGTCCAAAAGAAAGTACAGTTTAACTGGTTGAAAAACAGTCTTAAGTGTGTGATTTTTACAAAAAATAAAATCATTTATTCCTTACACACTCATCATTCTCTCCCTTGCATTGATATATGACAAACGAGGAAATAGCATATATATATATATATATATATATATATATATATATATATAGGGTGTCCCATAAGTTCAGCATCATAGGAGAAATTCATATTTTTCTATTTCTACAAACCATAATTCATATTTTTCTCTTTCTACAGGCCATAATGTCTGTGAGCAAGGAAGAACGAATCCAAATAATTCTACTCATACGAAATCAGAGTCAAAGAGAGGCCGCTGCTGAATTTAACAGACTGCATCCAGACCGCGAGCCACTAACACAGAGTTGTGTGTCTGGATGCAGTCTGTTAAATTCAGCAGCGGCCTCTCTTTGACTCCGATTTCCTATGAGTATAATTATCTGGATTCGTTCTTCCTTGCTCACAGACATTATGGCCTGTAGAAAGAGAAAAATATGAATTATGGTTTGTAGAAATAGAAAAATATGAATTTCTCCTTTGATGCCGAACTTAAGGGACACCCTGTATATATATATATATTAACCTTCAAAGTAGGTAAATATATGTTCGCCCATTTCCCTTTAATTATTAAAAATAAGTGATGCTTCTAAACACTCAATCTCCATATATATATACTAACATCAGTTTTATTACCACTCCTATAATTATTTTAATGTTATTCTTATTTCATATATAAATATACATGTAAATTTCGTATATGAAGTAAATGTTGATGAAATCGGTGTAAAGGAGTGTACTGTAACAAAATTTCTTGGTGTAATGCTAGGGAAGAATTTGCAATGGAGTGATCATGTAAATTATATCGCGATAAAGATTTCAAGGAGCGTTGCTATAATGTTTAAACTTAGAAATGTAGTCCCTAAACAGGTTTTATTAACTCTGTATCATACTCTCGTTCTTCCTTATATAACGTACTGCACCCTCGTTTGGGGAAACTCCGCTAACAACGCATTAAATGGTATCTTTGTCATCCAAAAAAGAGCAATAAGGTGATGCCGATATCCATGATTATTCTAGTGCATCATTTAAAAAGCTAAACCTACTGAAGCTCAAAGATGTAATCAAACTGGTACATTTTAGTTTTATTTACGAGTCTAAGAACAAAATCATGAACTTACAATAGGTAAATAGTTTATAACTCATCAAGAAATCCACAAATATCAGACAAGAAATAGATCAAAGCGTGTTATTTCTCAATTTAGCTTGTCTTCATCTCAAAAATTACCCATTTTCATTGGATTGAAACTATGGAATGATTTAAATGCTGATATAAAAAAGATCGTGAATGTAAATTCGTTTAAAACTAAGTTGAAATCTCGATTAATAATGGAAAACTAATAAAAATCTAGGATTAAATATACTGTACATTACTCTCTTGTTCATTTCTCGTGTGTAATTAATTAATAATAACTATCTTTTTATTATTAATTGAGGCATCGCCTTCCGGAGGCGTCTTATCGCCGCGACAATGCACTTTTCTTTAATGACTGAACAATGTAGCCAAAAGTGTCTTAAATGCGATGGTATATTGCTTAAGACCGTTAAGGAACTGTAATTTCGTCAACTCTTTATGGAAGAAAAAGCGGACAATTCTCATAATTTATTTTTATTATCTTCACATCGCACTTTCTCTGAACTTCCTCTGTGGCGATAAGACGCCTCCGGAAGGCGACGCCTCATTTAAGAGCCCAGTAAAGCCTATAACTTAACCGCCAAATTAAATAAAATAAATAGTTCAATTTTCAATTTTACAATTATTTCTGTTAAAATTAATGTAATAAACACTGTTAAATTCTATTTATTTTATTAATAAAGGTTATTCAATTCAATTCAAAGTCATTGTTTACATATTCTATACTAAACTGTGATATTCATGATTTGTATTTATCATTTCCGTAATTAACGATAATTTATGTCATTATCTCGTTACCCCGAAGTTAGAGGCGTACTCTTTCCACTCTCGACTTTCATTTCATTTCCCTACTTTTTAGCTTCTAATATGTTTGCAAACGTATAAGAAACTAAAATGGTATTTAAATGAATTAATTTTATTTACTGAATTGATCAATGATTAATGGATAATGCAATACAGGAAGTAACGTAAAAAAAATATTGGGAAACTCAAAACAGTGACATTGGCATCTTTCATTTCGTATAAAAGCCGGTGCCCGAAAGTTTGTAATTACGCAATGAACCAATAGAGTCAAGATGAAAAACGGGTCCATAATTTGAGAAAAAGTGGAATAGGAGAGAGTGGACAGCGACCCACTCGAATAGCAAATGAGGTTGGCAAACATCATTCAGCTTTGTACAGAGGAAGATTCGCGGGTAGCAAGAATGAGATAACTTTCAAGACAAACATTGAAGTGGACCGCCGAGAATATCTGCAGCGGAAAACGAAAAGGTAATTAACTTCTATTCAAGGAAACCATTCGCAAATACTGTTGAAATAACGGATTATCTTCAAGTCAAGGTCACTACCAGAACTGTCTGAAATCGCTTACACGAAGCAAAAATATCACTGAATTCCAGGTGCCTAAGAAAAATTAATAGAAAGCATCATAACAAAAGCCTGTTTCGCAAACTCATATATCGATCGAGCTATTTTACGAATGAGAAAGCCTTTTCTTGATAGCAATACGATCCCAGTAGAAATATACAAATTAGTATCGGATGAAATTGTAATCCCACTTAGTAAATTAATGAATGAATCAGTATATTTCTTGACACTCTAACAGAAGCCAGAGTGTACCCTGTATATAAGTCAGGTAACCCAAACAATCCATCCAGTTATCGTCCCATTTCCATGTTGCCAACGTTACGTAAAGTATTCGAAAAATTTGTATATACAATGAACTTAACCAAATTCTTAATGAAATACGATATTTTAACTAAAAACAGTTTAGATTTAGAAGTGGACATACAACGGAAAATGCCATAAACATGCTACTAGAAAATATCTGTCAGAACCTAACAGCATAAAACACTGCCTTGGTCTTCCTCCACTTGTCAAAAGCATTTGATACACTTTCGCATAAAGTCTTACTGAATGAACTTCACACAGATGGACTAAGAGGAAATATCCTTGATTGGTTAAAATCGTATCTGACAAATCGTCATCAGTACATCAGGTTAAACGATAATTTATCCGACGAGATGATGGCAGTCAGCGGAGTCCCATAAGGAGCTATTCTTGGGTCATTACTGTTTCTAATTCATGTCAACGATTTTCGTCTCTCAACCACATTTATACCACATTTACGTCTTCCTATTGTAATTTAGACCTTTTAATAAATGAAACCAACAAGCAACTAGAGCATATTTAGAAATGAATATTTGCTAATAAACTTTTACCGAACCTAATAAAGTCATCTTATATGATTACCACCACAAAACATATAAATACAAACTATCAAATAATGATTGGGAGTACAACTCTGCGGAAGTGAGTGAAGTTAAAGTGCTTGGCATTAATTGAGACAAAAACTAAACTTCAAAAATTATGTACAACATGTCAAATCCAAAATATGAAAGTTTGTTCATTATTTAAACCCAAAATACCCTTCCTCAAAATGCACCCCTTACCCTGTGTGTATATATATATATATATATATATATATATATATATATATATATATATATATATATATATATATATACATACATACAATGCCTCCAGCATTGTTGTGTGCAAGGTCATATCCGTGGATGAACCATCTCTCGCCTTCCCTACGGGTGATTACATTAAATGTGTTTCCATTTGTCGTTTTACCCCTTTCCAGTCATCAGCACGTTTTGATGTTCTTTGCCTATAGAAGACGTTTATGCCTCATCTGAGCAGTTAAAGGAGGCCTTTTTTTGGATGTGGACCCAGCAAGAAATGGGACGTTTAGTAAACGTCATAAACACTTACAAAACGTCACTAAAACGTTTAGGACATTTACTAAACATCCCACTTCTTGTTGGGGAGATGATTTCATGCTTTTCTCATGAAATCATCTGACAATTCTGGAAGATACATTAATGCCACTGTTTTCAAATTCTCACTGAATGTTACATGACATCGGATAATCTTTTATGCATATTTTCAGCGGTTGGTTATCATATGTTGCCAGTTGTCTTCCTTTTTCTAATCTCTCTCTCTCTCTCTCGCTCTCTCTCTCTCGTAGCGAAAAACCAGAGATATGATGAATGTCACAGAGCACACTCAAACTAATTGTCCTTTATAACTCCTTCAAATAAATACAGGGTGTTTATAAAGTCCCTATCTATTTCAGTGGAAACGTAGTAAAAAGGCTAAAATTCAGTAGCAATATAATAGAAGGAATACATTTAATGAATACTTAAGCATATGATTCTACATGAGCACCTCAGTATCTCTACAGAGTTCGAATCTGTCAGCAGCATTGCGGAACACATTTTGGAGCATGACAGGAGTTATTTTATAACTGCTGTTACGATACGAGCACGTAAATCTTGCAGATCTGTAACCCTCGTTTGATAGACGTTTGATTTGATAAAGCCCCATGCAAAGAAATCCAAGGCCGTTAGGTCAGGAGATCGAGCCGCCCAGGGCCTGTTGCCTCCACGTCCGATCCACCGATGTGGAAATCGTTCATTTAAATTCTCCCGAACAATGTTTGCGTAATGACAAGGTGCCCCATCTTGTTGAAAGACGACGGTGTTTAAAATGCCATCTGAATGAAGCTGGGACATTTACGTGCTCGTATCGTAACAGCAGTTACAAAAATAATCCCTATCATGCTCCAAAATGTGTTCCGCAATGCTGCTGACAGATTCGAACTCTGTAGAGATACTGATGGTGCTCATGTAGAATCATATGCTTAAGTATTCATTAAATGTATGCCTCCTATTATATTGTTATTGAATTTTACCCTTTTTGCTAAGTTTTCACTGAAATAGATAGGGACTTTATAAACACCCTGTGTGTATATATAACAAGAGAGGTCTACTAGTGAGACAAATAAATGCAGCAAGTAATTAAACACACGAAAACCAGATGCAGGAATCTATCACTTAATTGAATTTCGCTAATTATCCCATTATTTTTAACCACTATTTAATATTAAATTTTTTTGTGGATATCCATAACGATGATTACAGCAAGATTCCAGAAACTTTTAGTTCCATAAAGTATGGTGCAGGTGTCTATTTATTTTAAAAATTTTAAGAAAGTTTGAAAAAATTTCATTTTTCATCATGAAATGCGTTAGCTTATATGCTTAAATGATATACATCCGCACTGTGTCCCTGTTATCCATACGTACATATAATTTTCATTATGGATTACCTCACTGAATACACGCGAATATTATTTTAAAGTACATGCAGTTATACAATTTAATATTAAATGCTAATTTTCATGACAGAAAAAAATGTTAAAATTATGATTTAATATAAGAAAATATGCTACTTAAATAATTTGTCTTTTAATAAAGCGGAGAGAGATTTTCTTCGCTGGCATCATATTAAGTCTCATCACCTGCCCTAAATATCTATCGTAATTCTTCTCCTCGGTGACAGCACTTACTTTACCGACCTCATTATCTGAATCCACAAGTTTCATCTTATAAGTTTGCACCAGCTGGAAAAATGATAAAGTTTTTTAAGAAAAATTTGTCGAATGAACGTGCTGTTGGCAGAGTTTCAACATTTTATCACTGAAAGTGATTAATTTTTCTTCGAGAATTCATTTGCATAATGTAGGAGAGGTAGAACTATGGTAGAACTAGTAGATAGGAGATATTTATTGGAAACAGATTTTGACATTATTTATTGGAGGTGTACTGAACTTCTGTCCAAAGTTCAGTAGTCATACTGTTTGGTTCAGTTGAGTAACTACTGAATGTTCGGAACTGGACGAACACTTCTTGAATGATTTTTGTTCGAAGTGAGAAAAGTCCTAAAATAGAAGTGGGAATGGACCGATTTGAGGGTCCGACTTTGAGATTTCTCACATTTTGCGCAGATTCTCCCCAACTCTTTTTTTTAATGACGGGTTGGGCTGTTCTGTTTCGGCTATTTGAGCAAGAAGTTGAGGCTAAACATTCGGTAAATTTGGCATTCGACCAAATCAAAGTTCGGTATACCTCCAGTTTTTAAAATCTTATAATTATCACTATATACTTGTTAAATTAAAAAAAATTTGCCTCTCTGCATTATAATGATCATTAAACCTTCATTAAGGAGGAAATAGTAGACACCAATCCACTAGGGGGGGAAGTACTCCGGGGGATGGACGTTCGGCAGGAGATAGAGAGTGCTGGAACTCCCATTTCTCCCGTTACTGTTCTCTTTAGCTGATCTTTTTCTGTCTTACCTACCTCGTGAGCAGTTCAGCATGTTCTCAAACACACACTTCTCCCTCTGTTCTTCAATAAACAAACACACATTTTACATACTATATATATATATATATATATATATATATAAAGGCATTGTGAACCACCTTGAAGACCTTGATTTCGTCTTTCTTATAAAGAGGGTCCAATTTTGCGGGGTCGTTCGGCCTTGGCCCCTCCTTTCTACATAAAAAAAACTGACTAAAGATCATATTCACATAAAACAAAGACTTCTCGCAACCTTATATCCATAGAAATATTATCTTCTAATGTCTAAAATCACTCAAAAATGAAGTTTTGAAGACCATTTCTTCTATCTAAAGGAGTTATGTATCAGTAAAATAAGTCATCATCTGAAATAAAGCTTTGTTAGCCAAAAGAAGGAAAAACTTCTCCTAGAAGGCACCCTCAAAATGAAATTATAAGTTCTAAATTTAGAAGGTCTTATTTTGAGTGTACATAATAATATTATTAATAATAATAATAATAATATTATTATTAAACTATTTTTGTAACAAATTCTGTCCATAAACTTTATCGGAGCACGAACAATAAAAATAAATAAATAACTACAAATCGTGCGAGACGCGAACCACGCAATAAATGTATCTAAAAGATGTTTACGGCACTACTTATACCTTAATAAGAGCTAAATAAATTTCTTGTTCAGCCAAACGTCTTCCCGGGCACATCCTCGCTCCGTGGCCGAACGGCAGGATGGCGTAAGGATGAATTTTGTTCCCGTCTACCTGCCTCTCGGAGGATGAAGAATTACCGCGTGTACAATCTTCAATATTTGATAGTGAGTGAAAAGCGGCAGGTTCGTTCTTCTCTTCCACCTTCTCTTCTTTAATCCAACGAAGGGGGTTGAAATCATTAGGCTCGGAAAAGGTTTTGGAGTTCCTGCATGCTATCAATGGGGGCCCTTGTATTAGAGTCTGTAAAATTACAATAAAATTGTTACGTGGAACAAAAATAGGGCGTGATTATTTCTAGTGTTTGTATACAAAATATACTAATATATTTATATACTATAAAGTATAGTATGTGTATACTATATAGTATAGGGTTTATATACAAAACATAATAATATAAAATGCAAATGTACTTTTAACTCTTTGAGTACCTGTGGGACTGCAGTGTCTCACCGGAAATAAGATAACTCGTACTAAAATGCAACTTTTCTACAAATGCTTCTACATGTTTATATAAATTTAGATTAGCTTTAAAAAGGAACGCAAAATGTGTGTGATGTAATTGAGTAGTTACTAAAATATTTGGTGTAGAATATTCGTGAATGAAAGAGAAAAGCAAGCATACAACGGAATAGTATGGTTGTAAAAATGTAGAGAGGTAGGTGGTAGTGGGAGAGAGGGGAGCGGGGGAGTGCCATTGTCAAGTGGGTTAGAGAACAAGTTAACTCTGTGTTTAGCACCACTAAGTCCGAGAAGAAAGTAGAAAATCCAGATGAATTTGTTGACATTGATACAAATCAGCCACGAACAAGTTCGGGCACGAGCCTATTAATAGACCTAGTCCTAGAGTTCTCGGAAGGATGTGTAATTAAGGCTATCTCAAACGCGAGAAAATTCAGCACCAGGGCCAGACGCATGAAGTGCCACGTTTCTGAAGAAATGTAAAGAGAGTATTGCCACGTCACTATACTTACTTTGGAGAAAATCACTCGACACAGGACAAATTCCACTTCCATTGCCCCCTTATTTAAAGGTAGTAACAGAGCAATGCCTAAGAATTATCGGTCATTCGCTTTCACTTTCCACCTTATAAAGTGCTTTGAACGTATAATTAGATGCAAAACTACTTACTACCAACAAGAAAAGAATGTATACAATCCAAACCAACATGGTTTCAGGGCTGGAGGATCATGCCTATCACAGTTATTAGACCACCAGAAAAATATATTGGAAACATTGTGTCGAGGACAAAACACAGATGTACTGTAATATATACTGACTTTACTAAAGCCTTATAAATATGACCATGGAATTACAACACAAACTTAAAAATACAAGAATTACTGGAAAACTGGGAAGATGATTATTCAATTTTTGGACTCAAAGAACACAAAGAATGAGAGTAAATGGAGTTAAATCTGAGGTTTCAGAAGTCATGAGCTCCGTCCTACAAGGTACAATATTAGCTCCTTTGCTGTTCATAATAATGATTGCAGATATTAATGACAGTACTGTATCATGTTTCGCAGACGACACGAAGATATGGAAGGAAATATCAAACAAAGGTGACATAGAAAAACTACAAAATATCATTGAAACGTCAGTCAAGTGGGCAGAAGACAACAATATGAAGTTCAACGAAGAAAACTTCCATCTTCTAAGATCTAAGATATAGTAATAACACGGTGTTACAGAATAAAGGATAAAAAACTCTGCAAGCCAAACAGATAACACCAAACCCACAAGTCAGGGATCTTGACGTAATAATGTTTTCGGAATTTGCTAGTATTGGAAGTTTCTTGAGCACAATCATTTTCACTGTTTCAAGCAAAAATACCTGTATGATTTATGTATGAATGTCGTATGTATGCATGTATGTAAGTATAAAATTCTTACATTTTTCATTCACAACGTTGTTTACACAACTTCATTTTCTAAAATTCATAATCATAATTCATTTAAAATTATAAAATTCAGACCAACACTTACGAAAAAAAAAGAGCTCAACATTCCTAAGCTGCAGGCATTAGCAGATGATTTATATATACATATATACAAGAGTGCATATATATATATTGTTTTATTGAAATTTATAGTCTTTTCTTCATGTAGTTTAGGCTATAGGCTACGCACAAAAAATTGGTTAACCAACAAATATTTCTTAATTAATTTCTTTTAGTGCTTTATCCAAACGATCATTTTGAAAACTAGCTTGTAACAGTAACTCAGCTTTCCTTGGTAGTTTTCACTAAATACATACTTTTGAAACTGAGAACCAAATTCTTTATATGAATTCTTATTCTGTTTTAAATTACCATTTAAAAGTGAAATTAAACTGTCATAGAACTCAATAAACTTACCAATACTGAACTTTAAAACTTTTTAAAGTTATTCAGAGGAATAACATACAGGGTGATGCGTAAATGTGTTTCATAAATAGCAGGGTGTATTTTGAGACAAAAATAAAGAAAGAAGGCCATATAAATATAGGTCGAGAAACCCGTAGCTTTCGAGCTAAGCACGCGACAGGAAAATGAAACTCCGAAAGATTTTTTCATTTTATGCAAATACACAGTGTGATACATTTGATTCATTAAAATAAATGTTCGAAATTTTTTCCTACTTCTTGAATACATGCCTCAGCATGTCGCACCAGTGATTGTCTGATACACTAAAAAATTCTTGGAGCATTGCGGATCATTTGCAATTTCTCGAACTCGTTGCCACAATTCATCAAGTGCTCGGACTTGTGTAACATAAACTGAGCTTTTTAAATGATCCCACAAGTAATAATCAAGAGGATTTAAATCTGGTGACCGAGGTGGCCACGGAATAGAACCACCGCGTCCTATCCGCCTGTCAGGATACATAGCATCGAGATATTTCCTTTAGGAGTTTCATTTTTCTGTCGTGTGCTATAGCTCGAAACCTACGTGTTTCTCGACTTATGTTTATATGGTCTTCTTTATTTTTGTTTCAAGAATGCACCCTGCGATTTATTAAACACATTTATACATCACCCTGTATATACTCGTATATTTTTAAACCAATCCAGTCTAGAATCACTTCCTATGTTAATATCACAATCAAAACCAGTGGTTCTCAACCGGAGTGCCTGCGGCACACTGGTGTGCCTGGTGTCCCTGGTTTTATTGTTTAACAATTATTTGCATCATTTTACGTAAAAAATATATTAGGGATTCAACGAAATATGATAAATGAGTTTTGGGTGCCATCAGTGAAAAAAGGTTGAAAACCACTATAAAAATAAACGCCAACACCCTAAAGTACGTACACAGATACTAAATTCAAACACACACATTTTATATATATATATATATATATATATATATATATATATATTATATAATATATATTATATATATATATATGTATATATATATATATATATATCGGGAAAATGAAAGGCAGTTTTCGTTTCAAATGCTGGTTTCATATATCCTATTAAAAGGAAAGATATATATATATATATATATATATATATATATAATAATATATATATATATATATTACACGTTAAAATGAATGTCATAAAAAATTAAGAAATACGTAGAATACGCATTATACACGATACTTCCCAGCAAGATATCGGACCTTTAGCTGGCGTCTTAATCGTTTTATTTACGCGTTATGAACGTTTATGACGCTTACTGCTTACTAAACCCTCATTTCTTGCTGGACTGGACTCGTACATCGTGATCATAGACCTTACATAAAAACAAGATAAAACAGTGCCTTGAAAGTTAGCTGCAGGCCTTAGTCGAGGTGAAAGTCTATTCCGGAACTACGTGAACCATATATGAAAGCTGAGAATAGAAAGATCATTACATAGGCCTACGTAACAGCTGCTCTTTTACGCAAATGTTTTCCCTTTTCAGCAATCTCAATACAAAATTTTTCCTCAATTTTATTTCGTCATTAAACAGTTTCATAATTTTGGGGGTTTGCAGATCTTTTATTCTGGTCTCTGTCTCGGTGTCGGTCTCGGCCATGGAGGTCTCGATTACATCACTGCATAGAAGCAAAAGATTCAGTAGTTATAATGACCGACTGAGTAGCGGAACAAAGTCGATCTGCACAATGTCGATATGCATAATGTCGATATTAAAAAGTTAGTTTAAATTAGGCTAGGTTAGGTCAAGTTGGGTCAGATTAGTTCAGGGTTCTCAAGTCTAAAAAATAAAAATCAGAACCTCAACTCCAAAAAATAAGAATTCCGTCCCAAAACTAAGAATATTCATAATATATCGTTAAAACTTTATTCTGATAACAACAACAACAACAAAACAAACAAAACTCCACCCCATCTCAGTAAGAACATTGCCTGGACCGCTTCTTGACTTTAGCCAAATGAAAAATTGAAAAATTAAAAAATAACAACAAATAAAAATAAATAAGATTTGAAACCAAAAAATAAAAACAAATCTTAGAAATAAGGACACTTGGGAACCCTGGATTAGTTACATTATGCCCGGTTAGGTTACATTTGGTTAGTTTAGGTATGGTTAGGTTAGTTTAGTCACTTTCATTGAAAATATGAAATGTATATTAATATATCATATGTATGTTATATCCATATACTTGCATAAGGTCGAACGTCGCCACATATTGAAATTCGATTTTATTCGAGTAACGTAAACCGACGATGCAAAATTTGAGACACAAAATCAGATAGCGATAAATAAGGCAAAAAGAATTACGGGATAGATACTGAAAACTTTTAAAAGAAGGAACAAAGAAGTAATGATTTTCTTACTGAAAACACTGTTCATACCAAAACTGGAATACTGCTCAGTCTTGATGTCCCCATATAAAAAAGAAGAAATCAATAAACTAGAAATACAAAGAAATTTCATAACCAAGATTGACGGCTACAAAGAACTCAACTACTGGGAAGGACTACGTACATTAATTTTATATTCACTGGAAAGAAGAAGGGAGCGGAAAATAAGAGAAAAATTAGTGCCTAATATCAAACTGAGCGTCATAACCACCCAAACAGCACTGAAAAATAGGGAAGGTGGCATTGCAAAAAAAAATTTTTTTGCATCACCCTAATATATATATATATATATATATATATATATATATATATATATATATATATATATATATATATATATATATGTGTGTGTGTGTGTGTGTGTCAATCAAGTACCAACATCCTGAAGGACGCGTCCGAAACACTAAAAGTGTCGTATTTTTGGGTGAACAAGGGCAGTTGTACTGTAGTGTACCTGAGGCCTCGCTAACACACTCTTTCTTCTTATCACCTTTGACGATATAGTAATTAGTAAGAGCCATTAGACATGCAACTTAAAAAAAATGTGTATATATATATATATATATATATATATATATATATATATATATATATATATATATATAAGCTAGACACAGTCCCAAATAGAATTTATAAGAAATGCGCAAATTTAAATGCGCTCCCTGCAGTTCGTAAAGCTCCTTATCCTCTCCATTATGTTTTTCTGACGTTTTGTCCATATGTGTACGAACATCTTCGGCGTTTGTCTGGGATAGTCCTGGCGATATGTGCAGAAATTGTGCCTTTTTTCATAAAAGCATGAGACTCAGCACACTTCTGGATTATCTCCTCCTGAAGATTTTCAGATGTGGAGCCATCGAAAAATGTCCCATCTCGACCTTGGCTGCCATTTTGGTTCCGCCATTAGCAAAAAAAACATATTTTCTTTAATATCTTCGCAACTAGACAAGAGAGCGTTAAAAACAAGAAACAAGTGTCTACACCCATATTCTAATGGTTAAAGATTACTGTGATGCCATGAAGAACAGCATAAGCTATACATATTACACTGTAATATGCTTATTTTATTTGCAAGTTTCAAAGAATCATCAAATACCTCATAATCTCACCATTTGTTTCTGTCTTCACGGCTGTATATCGCTTGTCAGACTCGTGATGGCAACTTTCGTGACTTTTTTAAGCATGAGGACTAGCTGCAATTATCAACATGGTAAAACCTGCTGGTGTCAAAACCTTTGACGACTACGCATTGAAGATCTTCGTACCATATATCTACGAGAACTTCCAACATGCTAGTCGAGCGGACTAGCATGGCTGTTACCACACATGGCTTGATGTTTTGTGCAACCGTCTACAAGACACAAGCCAACTTGCTCCTTGTAGGCATGAAGAATCTGACACTTGAATCAGGGCCGGATTAACCATTAAGCAAAATAAGCCCGTGCTTAGGGCATCAAGGGAAGGGGGGCACCACAGAAATTTTCCATTGTCGGATTTACCATGGATTTATTATACTATTATAATCGCGGCTTATAGCCTATAAGCTGTTGAAAACTGAATTATATATATTCATATATAGTATTTATTTTTTTTCATTGTTTGAATTTGTAGTGAACAACAACCCTTTTGAGAGAATAAATATATTTCGTTGTAATCACACACTTTACGCTTTGCGTTATTATTTTGTTTATATCAAATCTTTGAGCGCCATATTAAAAATACATATAGATTAAATATTTTCGTGTGCTATAGGAAGTTATTCTGAACGTGTGATTTGTGCATATAATATTAAATATATATTTTACATAATCATTTGGTATTGTTTTACAGAAAGATTTAGGTTTATAGAATTGTAATATAAATTAATATTAAAATAAAAGAAACTATAAACTCTCTATATTGCTGTTGTATCAAGTGATGTTTATCACGGCCATTATAATAATAAGATATACTGACCTAAGTTAATTAGCGTTGAAGAAGTTTATCTGTTGCTCTCTCTTCTTCTCTAGGGTAAGTCTATGAAGTGTACTTTATTTGTATATATAACAATATTTTATCATACACGTATCTTTATTTTATAATTTATTTATCTATTGTCATAACAGTATAAAAGAATTTAGATTGTAATAACCAGAGTGAATAATTTGTAATGTATATATAACATCAAACGTAGTTAGGACAATTTAGGCCCTAAGCAAATGTTCATATTTCCTATAATTAAATATTGTGTTTTAAATAAATAAATAAATGTAAATATAAAATGTGGCTCGTTAATAGTGAAATGTTAATATTGATATTTTTATAGATTGCGTATTATTAATTCTAATGTTAAGTATTTTTATTTTATAGGTTTCGGTTCCTTCTTTCGGTTCCTTCTTTTGGTTCCTTCTTTCGATTTGATTTGTATTCAACATTTCGAGTTGATATTTCGGTTGAGTTATATTTAATTGCCACTTATATTTAAATTGCCACTTTGGTTGTGTACGGTTCCCATTTTGTCTTTCTGAGAATAAAAGAACAAAGCCAAGATTGTGATATGTGTAACTGTGTTGATTGCCACATAATATACAAATAAAATATTCTTTTTATTTCTGTATTTTACAGACCCCAAGAACCAAGATGAAACGTGTTCAGTTAAGTGGTGCACAAAAGCGAAAACTATCAAAAGAGAAACAAGAGAAGACTTTGGATTTAGAGTCCAAGACTGCAAAGCTGACTGATTTCTTCACACAAGTTCCACGACCACAACGTCAACATGATATACCGATTCTGAATCAAAACCAATCTCCGTCATCAGAAGTGGACACAAATACCACTTTGATCACTTCAAAATCAAAATATGATGACGTTGGAATCACCGAGGTGTCACAAGCAGGTTCATCTACCACATGTCTCACTACTGATCTCACTTTGCCTGTAAATTCTCTTGATACCTCTACTGCAAATGTTGATTCAAGTTGCTTTACAAGACATTCTGGGGTTGAAATAATTGCTGAAAATGAAAGTTTAGTGGACCATGGTGATGGTGGTGAAATGAATCAGTCTGCAGAAGATGAAGTAAATATAGCAAAAGATCCAGGGTTGTGGCTTGATTTCTCTGCTGATGATGTGGCTTATTGGATTGCTTGTGGACCCAGTGACTGTCAACACCACAATGGGCCATTTGACAAGTCTTACCGGCATTTCAGTAGTGGCAAACCAGCAAGATACTGTTCACAAAAACTTTTCGTTGGGACAAAAGCCAATGGTGAGAAATACAAGAGAGAGTGGTTATTGTATTCACCATCAACAGGATCAGTTTACTGTTATGTTTGTAAACTGTTTGCTCCTAAAAATGTCTCACATTTTGTTATAAGAGAAGGGTTCAGTGACTGGCGAAATACTATTGTAATTGATCATCATGAAAAAAGCACTACTCACCGAGACTCTATGCTAACATACTTAACTCGCAGACAAGGTGCGGGGTTGGGACAACAGTTGGAAAAACAAATTCAGGAGAGTGTGATTACTGGGAACATGTCTTGAGGCGTGTCATAGCTGTTATTTGTACGTTAGCTGAACGTGGCTTGTCTTTTCGAGGAACAGAAGAAAGATTTGGATCATTGCAGAATGGGAATTTTTTAGGGCTGCTTGAGCTCATAAGCCGGTTTGATCCATTTTTAGCAGGTCACATTTTGAAATATGGAAATTCTGGCAAAGGAAATCCTTCTTACCTGTCCAAAACCACCTGTGAGGAACTCATTCAACTAATGGCTCAAAAGGTCCACGCACTCATTGTTGACGAAGTAAAATCTTCTGGTTATTTTAGTTTGTCAGTTGATTCAACACCAGATCTATCACATATCGATCAGTTAAGTGTTGTACTTAGGTACTTAAAAGATGGACAGCCTATTGAACGCTTTTTAACCTTTCTGAAAATGAAAAGCCATACTGGTGAGGAAATGGCAAATCAGGTGTTGCAGTACTTACGTGAAGTTTGTAAGCTAAACTTTTCAAAATGTAGGGGTCAATCTTACGACAACGCTGCCAACATGTCTGGGCGTTATAAGGGGATGCAGCAAAAAATTTTAGAAACAAACAAGTTTGCTATATATGTGCCCTGTGCAGCCCATTCACTAAATCTGGTAGGCCGAAGTGCTGTTGACTGCTGTCAAGAGGCGGTTAATTTCTTCTCTACAGTGCAGTTGCTCTATACCTTTTTTTTAGCCTCAACCAGCAGGTGGGAAATTCTTAAAGGTTGTATTGGAAATGAAAGTGTCTTAAAATCCCTCTCTGATACCAGATGGGAGGCACATGCTATGGCAACAGCAGCAATTTTGAAATCTTTCCTTAAAATTTTAGAAGCGTTAGAATGTATAGCTGAAGACCAGTCACAAAAGGGAGACACTAGAAGAGAAGCAAATAATATTGCAAATAAGATGCAAGAGCTAGAATTCGTTTTTATGTTGAATTTTTGGGATGAGATTTTGCAAAATTTTCATAGAGTAAGCAAAGTTCTACAGAATAAGGATGTGAACTTAAAAACATGTGCAGATCTGTATGGATCATTAGCTGACCAACTGTGCACTTCACGAGATGAATTTGAAAGATATGAAGCAGCTACAAAGGAAATGCTACCAGATGTTGATTACAAGGCAGCTCAAACTCGCAAACGTATCAGAAAGAAGGTACCCAATGACGGAGATGCACCAGAAGTATATCTGAATGCCAGAGATAAATTTCTTATCACCACCTTTTACACAATTGTTGACAAACTTGAAACTGAGATGAGAAGAAGAGGAGAGATATACAAAGAAATAGCAGAGAGATTTTCTTTTCTAAGTGATGTGCCACATAATGTCACCACTTCATCATCTACTGAAATTGAAAGGTATTCTCAGGGTTGTAAAAAGATGATTGATGCTTACCCAGAGGACTTGAACACTAATTTCTCTGCTGAGCTTCAGCAGTTTCACTCATATGTGTGCCATAAGTTCAGTGCAAAAAAAAATGTAAAAACAAGATTCAGTCATGCTGAACTTTATAAAATAATTGTAGAAGACAATATTGAGTGTGCCTTCCCAAATGTAGAAATTGCCTTTCGTATATTTTTAACATTAATGGTCACAAATTGCTCAGCTGAGCGTTCATTTTCTCAGTTGAAGTATATTAAAAATACCAACAGAACAACTATGCAACAAGGCAGGCTGGATGCCTTATCTCTACTAAGTATAGAAGCAGATGTGTTACGTAAGATTAGTTTTGAGGATCTGATCAAAGACTTTGCAATTAAAAAAAGTAGGAGAAAACTTTTCAAATATAAATGAAGTGGAAGTATACAAAAATAAACATTATTTTCCATCTTACTGTAAGTTTTGTTTCATTTCAAAAAATAAAATTTTATTTTATGGTTTATTTTTGTTTATATTTTGAATTACATATATATGGGGCACCAAAATCTTTTAAGTGCTTAGGGCCTCTAAAGGTCTTAATCCGGCCCTGACTTGAATGCTACTGCACACAGCTGATGCCATGAGCCAAGCCAAGGTTTCGAGAGGGTTACTCTGCGCTCAGTTGACAATGACGTGGTTATTTTAGCTGTGTCTGTTGTGGCTAGAATGGACATACAGGCGCTGTGGGTGGCGTTTGGGACAGGCCAGCACTTACGGTATATCCCTACCAAACAAAACTGTTCCACGCCTATACAGGCTGCGACACAGTGTCATCATGCACGACCAGAGGTAAGAAGTCGGCATGGGACAACTGGAAAGTTATGGTGAGGTTACCACTGCCTTTCTTGTAATTTCAGAAGCACCACAGTACATATCAGCAGGGAACAGAACAGTCCTGGAACACTTCACTGTTCTTTTATATGACCGAACAAACAGACTAGAGACAACGACGAGGCCGGTTACGAGCTGTTCGTGAAGAGAGGATGAGGGATGGAGGAAATTCTACCCACTAAGGATGCTCTGGTACATCACACGCAAAGAGCTATCAATCAAGGAGGACACTGCTGGGGCCAAGTGCTGGAGGTGGCCCCCAAAATGTCAACTCCAGAAGACGGGCTGGAGGTGGCCCCCAAAATGTCAACTCCAGAAGACGGGCTGGACTAACCCCAACGACTGGAAGTCACTATGGACAACCCTTCCTCAGGCAAGCTGGTCTTCACTCGAATTCTTATGTTGCGGCGGCAAAAAAGACGAAGTAAATGTAAGTGCCCGAATGCTTCCCTGAAGTGCGCTGTTTTGTACCACTGTAATGGCGACTGTAAATATTAATTGATATACTGGTTATAGTATATCTCACCATCTTGAAGACGAGTGAAGCTTGATAATATATACTTCTTTGATTTTTGCACATATCGCCTGGACTAAGAGTGACCCATTTATAAGAACGTGACGATACTTATATACGCTGAAGGCTTTTCATAAGTACCAACAATCTCTTCTTTACTGCATTTGTGTCACGCTTCACAGTTAGCCTCTCAGAAATATGGCTTTTATCAAAGCCACATGAAATTTCACTACCCAAACGGATGTGGAAGAAAGAAATTTAATCAATAACTCAAAATAATATTTAACATATAAGAAAACGAATTAAAAATAATTAAATAATTTTCTGTTTTCACACAATACTATTATAAATAATTTCGATTATTATTATTATTATTATTATTATAATTATTACAAGCAAAAATATTTTTTAAACGAGTTAGAGTTTAACACTTACAATTAGCCCACGAATCACTTAATTTTAAATGTAGCTTCACAGATTTTACTGGAAGCTCACGAAACAGTTAAATTTCAAATACAACTTTTGTACCTATCATGGTTTCCGATACGTAGATGAAAATTTTGATGGCTACATTCTTTTCTAAATTTATTTTTAGTTTAATATTTTATGATAAAAACAAATTTGACTCTGAGCATTAACTTTCCACTATTTGATTTTCTTCATTCCACAAAAGTGTATACAAACTCTGTAAAAGCGTGTTGGGACTTGGTCTATTCTAAGAAAATTTTAGAAATTCAAAATCTTGAAATTTAAGTGCTTCGTGCTTTAGCATATAAAATTTTTGGGGATAAATTGGAATAAATATTTTGGGGGGACACCCGATCTAAAAAAAAAAAAAGTTAAAAACACTTCAGGATCCTACAGGGTGTTGTCACCAAACTTCATGAAACTCGGTCCAGCCGTTTGGACCTGATAAGGAGACAGACAGACAGACGGACATGCGGTGAATTATGGTATTACTAGCAAAAATACCCGTCCAACGGGCGAGATATTCTCTAAGCAAGTTAGAGTTTAACATTTACAATTAGCTTACGAATCACTTGCAGCAACAAATTTTCTTTTTTATTATTATTACTACGGGCAGCAATGTAAAGCTCAAGATTTTCATGACTGCATTCTTTTCTATAGTTTTATTGACAAAATAATTGAACCACAGTAATTGGGGGGGCTTGCGGCCCCCCCAATTACTGGGGGTTCAATTATTTGGTCAATAAAACTATAAAACTATAGTCATGAAAATCTTAAGCTTCACAAATCTTGACACAATGTAAAGCTCAAGATTTTCATGGCTGCGTTCTTTTCTATAGTTTTATCGCGGTGCTGGGGCCTTCGGGCCCAGTAATTGGTAAGGGGGGGTGCTGGTCACACACATATTTTCGTTCATTACTCATCACCCCCATCCACCATATGAAATTTGGTCGAAATCGGTTCAGAAACGTAAAAGTTTTTTCTGCGGACAGACGGCCAGACAGACAGACACATTTTCGGTGAATTATAGTAGTAATTATTATTATTATTATTATGAGAAAGTTTTACGAATTTTTCGAGACAATGTACCCTTATGAATTTTGTAATTTCCGACGTTAGTCTTTCACCTTGTGTTAAATTCATCCACGATTAGCTTATTATCATATCTTGTTTTAATTCTTCTCTGTTTCACCTTAAGAAATCGTATTGATCACAACGAAACAGTGGTCTCTCCTAGTGTTTCATTTTTCCTCTCTCTAGAACACTCTGATCAAGTAAACATCAAGTAAAGATGAATCTTTCTATATACCTTTCAACATTTCAAATGTTCCGTGCGTTGATTCCTCATTTCACGAAGGTCAAGCTTGTCGCCCCTCCTCTCAAGTTGGCCTAGTGAAGTAGTGAGTTGGTTTCTTGTACGCTCCACCTCATATAGCCAGGTACGCCTGGCTCATCGGGGATTATTCTGAACCAGGCGTCTAATTCTCTTGAAGATGTCCACTGCAACACCACTCGTGTTTCTTAGGTCTTTGGGCAGCTGATTAAACAGTCTTGGTCCAATCACAACAAAACTATTTTCTTTCAAAGTTAAGGATGTCCCCTGTCTAGCCTTTAATTTGGGAACACGACACAGTCTTCCTTTTCTACTTTCCACTGTTGTTTGGGGAGTTACAGGGTTCAGAGTAAGATTAGGGACAAGTTTCTCCATTATTTTCCAGGTGTAAATAATGGTGTATCTCTCTCTCCTCCTTTCCAGTGAAATGTGAATATAGGTTTAATTCGCGTAACCTTTTCAGTAATTTAGTTCTTTGCACCCATTGATCTTGGCTGTGAAGCTTTTCTGAATACCTTCTAGCTGTCTAATGTCTTCTTTTTATATGGGGATGTTAGGACCGAGCAGTATTCCAGTTTGAGTATGATCAGTGTTTTCAGTAGAGGTATCATTATATTCCTATCCCTTCGTTTAAAGGTTCTCAGTATCTGCCCAGTTATTCTCTTTGTTCTGTTTACTGCTATCTTATTTTGTGTTTCAAATTTCGCATCATCAGTCATTGCAACCCCTATATCTTTTGCTTTAGAATTTCCCTGAATTTCCTGTCCATTTGGGGTATAATATTCCATGGATTTTGGTTCTCTCTTTTTCCGTACCGTAACAGCGAAATTTCTTAGTGTTAAACTTCATATTGTTGTCTTCCGTCCACTTGTAGATTCTGTTCATGTCTGTTTGTAGAGATCCTATATCTTCTGAGTTTCTTATTTTTCTACTGATCTTTGTGTCATCCGCAAAGGATGTTACTGTACTGTCTCTGGTAACGTCCTCATCTATGTCAGTTAGCATGATTATGAAGAGTAGTGGAGTTGATACTGTTCCTTGTGATACTGAGCTGAGGACCTCTGATTCTGACGAAGATATTCCTTGTACTGTAACGACTTGCCGCCGCTCACTAAGGAAATTATATATCCATTTCACTACTTTTCCTATTATTCCCATATATTTCAGTTCATGTATTATGATTCCATGGTCACACTTGTCGAACGCTTTGGCAAAGTCTCTGTATGTTATATCATAGTTTTCATTACTTTCCAGTGCATCAATAATGTTGTTGTAGTGTTCCATTAGTTGTGATAGGCATGATCTGCCTGACCGAAACCCATGTTGGTTATTTAATTTTGTCTGAGTTTCCAAAAAGTCAGATTTTCTGTCTAACTATCATATTTTTTCAAATATTTTAGTGAGACGAGATGTAAGCGACACTGGCCTATAGTTTTTGGCCTCGGATCGATCTCCTCCTTTATATACTGGGACTATGTTCGCGCTCTTCAGGATGCCCGGTATTTCTCCCGTGTCTAGTGATCGTCTCCATATCGAATACAGGGGCTCAGCGATTGCATTCTTGCAGTTTTTGATCAGTGTGGCATTCCATTTGTCCGGTCCTGCCGCTGAGTATGTTTTTAGTTTCCCTATAGCTTGTGTAATATCATCTGTCGTAAAGTCGAAGTCCGTTATACTTTCCCCTCGTATTTCTTCTTCAAAGAACGCGTTTCTATCGCATATCAGTTTGTCAGTTTTGGGGATACTGACAGATGATTCGTACTGAGCTCTTAATATTTCAGATACTTCTGTTAGATCATCAGATAAAACACTGTCTTCGTTTTTCAAAGGTTCGATAGACGTATGGTTTTTCGACTTCCTTTTTGCAAAATTATAGAAGTACTTTGAGTTAACCTTTATCACTTCTATAGCGTCGTCGTCTTCTTTTTCTGTATGCTTCTCAATTAATTCCTCTATGACGCAATCGATACTCTGCAGTTTATCATTTAATATTTTTCTGATGTTGTTATGTTTGCAGTTGCTTAATTTTGCAGTCACTCTTTTTCTATTTCGGAACAATGACCTCTTTTGTCTCTCGAACCTGCTTCGCTTTCCTCTTTGTTGTATATTTGGGACGTCTTTTCACAGTTTCCAGCGTCTTCTCCTTTAAGGTCATTAGCATCTCTTCCGTTGTCTCTGCCTCGAAAATGATTTTCCAATCTATTACTTCCATGCTGGATGCAACACCTTCCCAGTTTATACCTTTATAGTTTCTTTGTTGTTCGTGTTCTTTCCTTTCCTGTTGTTTTTATATTGGTTATTATTTCAATAATGTTGTGACCCGATATTATAGTTTGGAATATTCCTACATTATCAACTAGGTTGCTGTTGTTTGTGAATACCAAATCTAGGCAGTTGTTTTTTCTTGTGGTAACATAAATTCATTAGCTAGAGCTAGTAGCATTTTTACCTGCTCCTGGTTTTCCCGTGTGCCCTCCTTGTCCTGGTGTATACATATATTTTTTTCTATCCTTTTATATTTCATGAATCACCACAGAGAAAAATATTTGGTGGTTGGAGAATGTAGATCTTTTACCCAGTTTCTGACCTCTATAATGGAATCCGAGAATTTTGAGGTTGGCGTGTTCGGGGGTCTGTTACACTACAATTAGTACCATATTTAATTTTTCAACTTTTGCTGTTACGCATTCTCCGTAGCTGCTCGAGGTACTTGTAGTCATTTCTGCAATATGCCTTTAACGTGTGTAAATAGCACATCCTCCTTTACGTCTTACTGTTCTCTCGGCTCGGAGGATGTTGTAGTTGTCAATTTATATTTCTTTTCTGTCAATACAGAACTCACAGTTTTCACAGTTCGCCTGGCAGTCCTTTAGATGGGTTTTCGTGAGGCATGCAAAATCCGCTCCGGTTTCTTGCACGAGTCCTTTCAGGTATATATATATATATATATATATATATATATATATATATATATATATATATATATTCGGGTGGGCAAAAACAAAAGGGAGACCTCGAACTTTGGCTGTAAAATCCAAAGTTATGGTCAGATTTCAATATTTTTTTCACACCCCACAACTAAGTAAATTTCCTATACGGTGAGCAGATTTCAAAGAAAACTAATGAAAATTACGGATTTATTGAACATTTCTTTATGCCACTGGAAATCCTCCATTTACACCACTATTGCATTGTCGGGTCAGCAAAAAAAGGGAGACCTTTAAAATCCTTCATATCTCGGCAAATACAGTACATAGAACCATGAAATTTTAGTATGTTAGTACTAGGTAATTTTATGGTTTGTATACCTTCTTTTAGTATTTTAGCTGAGAAATTGGATTTATGGTGAATATTCCAGAAAAATCTTGCTAATCATAGGTTCAAGTTGATAATTAAAGCGATTTTAATTAACGTAAGCCAACTGCAGGAGGTTTGGACAAGCTTCTCAAGAAAATCGATAAAACAGGAGATATCAAAAGAATATCAGGTAGCGGTATTAAAGTTGGCCACCAAACAGTCCTGATTTAAATCCTGTCGATTACGGCCTTTGGAAAAATTTGTCACAGAGAATTAATTTATCGGGTCAAAGTAAGAAATATCGCTCATTTACGACAGCTTCTTCTGGAAAAATGGGATGAGCTACCATAAGAACAAATCAATAAAGCCATAGATGAGTTACGTCCTAGACTGAAAAAGGTTGTAGAAGTTCCTGGTAAACATATCGAGCAGTTTTTTTAACATCAAGGTAGCACCATATGTGAATACTTTGTAACTTTCTAGCTGCACCTACAATGCAGTAGTAGTGTAAATGGAGAATTTCCAGTGGCATAAAGAAATATTCAGTAAATCCGTAACTTTCATTAGTTTCTTTGAAACCCGCTTACCGTATAGGAAATTTACTTAGTTGTAAGGTGTGAAAAAATATTGAAATCTGATCATAACTTTGGATTTTACAGACAAAGTTCGAGGTCTCCCTTTTTTTTGCCCACCCGATATATACTCTATATACTCGTGTATATATATAAGCATTTCGCCTCTGTTCATCGCTTTGAAGCTTACAGGACTTAAGTCTCAAACCTTTAACTGTCCTCAAGGCTCATTTGTGCTTACTTGCTAACCAATATGGCGAGTGAAAGGCCGATCATGTGACCTGTGATGTTAGCTGCAAATCCTCTCTATCCTCTATATGATATTCACAATACTAAATCACTAAGTGTTACAGTATATTTTTATAACAGTGCAATATAGGAGAATTACTTTAAGACTTATATTCTACATTTGTAATTTAAATTTTCAACTACAAATGAAACAACTGGCAGTCTCCCCCCCCCCCAGAAAGGTCATGGAAATGTCTTCTTTTATATATTATATATATATATATATATATATATATATATATATATATATATATATATATATATACTCACTCCAGCCGGAACTTGAAAGCCACTGAAGATACTATCCTTTTGTAGAACTCGCCCAACAGCTGTTGCAGACGGCCTTAATCTGAAGGTTTCTCTCAGAACCGCTTTTAGTATTGGGATACCCTTAAAGAAGATAAAGGGAATTTTGCATTATTTATATAAAAAGTCAACACAACACACTTGTTGAATATATATATATATATATATATATATATATATATATATATATATATATGCACTAGAATCACAAAATAACACGTGACCTTATTAATAAGCAAACAACCACAAGGAAAAGGAAACACAAAGTCCGAGCGCTTTCGTGATATATTCACATTATCAAGGAAGAATAATGTGATAATGTGAATATATCACGAAAGCGCTCGGACTTTGTGTTTCCTTTTCCTTGTGGTTGTTTGCTATATATATATATATATATATATATATATATATGATGAATAAAACCACGAAGGAAAGGAAACACAAAATGGTGCTCAAGCGCTTTCGTCTAATGACATCCTGAGGATGTCATTAGACGAAAGCGCTTGAGCACCATTTTGTGTTTCCTTTCCTTCGTGGTTTTATTCATCATAAATATTTTTCACGTGTTACTTTCGTGAAATAATTTCATATATATATATATATATATATATATATATATATATATATATATATATATATATATATTATGTGTGTGTGTGTGTGTGTGTGTGCTCGTTCTTTATGTTAATATTTTCAATAAAGTACAATTTTTCTTTCTTCTAAAAATGATCATTGAATGCTTCAATAGATAAACAAACAAGTTTACTCTTACAAAAATGGTTATGTAATAAGTTATCATACAAGGTTTCTTATAAGTTAGTGCAGGGTTTCATTTAATTGCTATATTTATTCCTACACTGACTTATTGTACACCCTGTATTTGTGTGGGAATTATTATATAAATATTTAAGTATTATGATTATTATCTGTAAAGAGTTGGCGAGCTTTCATCGTCGGGGATTTTAATACATTGTAGGTTTAATCAAAATAAAGCCAGACAGCTCTGTTAAATCATAATGGAATACAGTGATTAACTAAGGATACAAGACCTATGTAAACAGACCTACACGCCCTCATAATGACTTTACCAAATCTTCTCTTATCGACCACATATGATCAGTTATAGACCCATAGTATATACAAAACACAGAGATACGCTTTGCAGGCACAAGTGACCACCTCCCATTTTACGTCACAATTATAACAAAGACAAAAACCCAAAAATACACAAACATTAAATTCAGAAAAACAAAGCTTAATTTGCTAAATACATAAAAAACGAAGTTATGCGCAGTAAGATAACTTACATACAGATATAAATATTAAATCCGAAATGTTTCAGGAAACACTATGGACTGATTGTAATGAATTCTACCCTATCATTGACAAATACATTCCTACCGTTAGAATCAATCACCCCTGTCTGACACCAGGTTTATAAACATTCATTGAACAAAAACACAAGCTTTACAAAAATGTGAAGGAGGGTTTATCCCCAAAAGAAGTATACACTCACCCAGGGGTGCAGTGCCAATTTTATAGGTGCCGGAGCTCTGGTGGGCCTGACAAAAGCCTGCCATTTCCTATCCTGTTTCTATATATGCCACACGATGACTAAGTATTTCGTGTTTGCACTCACTCACTAAACTCACTAAATTCATTAATACTCAGAGGAAAAGCAAATTACTATAAATATAAATTCGAAGAATACAAAGACGCTCTCAAACAATATTGGAACCTCATTAACAAAGAGATTAATGAAAAACAAACAAAGCCCTCTACTCCCGAAATACTATTAATTAGTAATGAATCCAATACAGACAAAATAAACATTTTAAACACCTTCAACTATGCAAAGTATACTTATGCAAAGTGCCGTTTACAAAGTATACGTGCGCAAAATGCCGTTTCGAATTTACTTGTGATATATATATGTGGACGAGCACAGAGACGGGAATAGTGTTTGTAAGTTTTGTAATTTAAAGCTGTATATTGATGATAAGTTTCAGAAGTTAAAGAAAGAAAATTTGGACCTTTTCCAGTTTGTGTACCGTTTTTCATATAATTTATTTTTGATGATTGTCATACAACCGCCGTCGATTATAACAACTTTTTAAGAGAGGTAAGTTCTTGATAACCTAACCTAACCTAACGTAACCTAACCTAACCTTCTGTTTTACTCTATGCTGTCTAAAAATGTTTACTATGCTGTATGTAATGTACTGTAGAAAACGGTACATAAACTGGAAAATGTCCGAAAATTTTAAAAAATTTGAATTAATAAATTAATTCTAAAATTGAAAAACGTGA
>JAJOZX010002421.1:652500-664352 GCA_023014485.1 Bathynomus jamesi | reverse complement strand
TTGGAATCAAGTGTGATCAAGAATAATGCGGATTGGTCTTTAATATTAGCCCTGGTTGTACAAATTAGATTCGTATATTGTCAGTAAGTTGGCGATGGGGCCTACTGTTTTCTTAATTGCATTTTTTGACCCTCTTAATGGTTTGCCCTGTTAAATAAATAAATATTATTGTAAGAACTGTTAACATTCTTATGTGTCTAGTTTAATTGTAATATTTCTTTCGTGTATAAACTTTGGTTGCTGGGTGGTTTATTGGATATTTGAAGTGGGTTGCTGTTGGGATAACTATTTTTTCCAGATTGTTTGTTGAAATTTTGTAATAATTCTGTAAGACGATGGCAACTTTCCCTTTGTTTTCATTAATTCGGGCCTTGTATTTTTCCTATTTCAATTAAATATTAGTGTTAATAACCATTATAATAATTATTTTTTTTTTTTTTAGGTTTTCTGTACTGGTGTTTTGTCTAATTTCATCTGTATAGTAATTAATCAGCCTACAGATTATGTTTCTATTTGTTATCTACGTCATCTATTTGTTTTTCATTAAATTCTTGCCTATTAATTGCCTGTTTTAATTAAATGTTAATAACCATTATAATAATTTTTGTTCTCTGTATTGGTTTTTCTTTTTGTCTAATTTCATCTATACAGTATATATTTTTTATTCAGTTATTTAGCTGCCTACAGATTATGTTATCAATTTGGGGAAAAAAAAATTTTTTAGAGGGCTTTAAGGCCTTTAATTTGAGGTGCCAATTGTGAATTTTTTGCTGTCTATTTAACTCAAATACTTGTAATCTCCGTCTATTTTCTGTTCTTCCTTGATAATGTGAATATATCACGAAAGCGCTCGGACTTTGTGTTTCCTTTTCCTTGTGGTTTTTGCTTATATATATATATATATATATTAATATTATATATATATATATATAATATCATGGCGATTTCTTAATGAATGCAACGCATGCAATGCATGTGTTAAATATGTTCTCTTTTCAGATCTAAGTAAGGATTATAATTGACAAAAATAATTTTCAGAAACTAAAAATAGTCTAAGGCTTCAATCACGCATGTACTGGCTATTGGGCGGTGTAAACAAAATTATGTCTTATTTCATTAGACAATTAAGAACATTTTTCTGTACACAGATCGAAATACTTGTAGCTAAAGCATTCACTAATTCAGTCTGGGTACAGAAAAATGTTCTTAATTGTCTAGTGAAATAAGACATGATTTTGTCTACACCGCCTTGCCTTGGCAATTTTTTAAGGAGACTTCTCACTATCCATAAGATATTTTTTTTGAGCCTCATAGCTAAATTCAAAAGGCAATATGTTTTAAAATATGCTTAGAAAATTTACTTAATATTTTTACTAAAAATAATTAAAAAGCTTTGTTCTGATTTTTTTTAATTAATGAAAATAATACGGCATGCATTCAGTTTTATAGGTGCATTCACCAAAAAGTAACATCTGGCAATTCTGACAAGGCTTCTTTCCAGTACCACCGCCGCAAGCATCCACTTGTTTCGGTGTTCCCTTTTGTGCTTTAATTATTTTGGATAATCAGTTAAATAAATTATAGCATTGTAGTGCCCATAATGACTGACGATGTGTTTAATCAATTGAAGACTAGAAGATTTTACTCACTCTCTTTTGATGAGAAAAAGCGCATATTGAATAATGGCAGACCGATTCCACATTTGAATTTAAGCAAAGAAATAAAGGCTTCACTAGGAAATTTAATCCTAAGCTGTATGATGATGTTCCCTGGTTATGTGGAAATATTTCAAATAACAAATTGTACTGTTGGTCGTGTTTCCTATTTTCAAGAGATAACTGTGTGGAATTCTGTTAGTCGTGGATACGACGATTTAAACAATTTACATACTGCAATTTCTCGCCATGAAAAATCTCTTGCTCACATAAATGCATTTGTTGATCTTAAAACATTTGGAAAGTCAGAAAGAATTGATTTAATACTCGACAAGCAGAAATCAGTTGCCATTTCCAGACATAACGAAGAAGTTAATAAGAATCGAGAAATTTTGAAACGTTTGATTAGGATAACATGTTTTTTAGGTATGCAAGAATTAGCATTTCGCGGTCACAATGAAGAAGAAAACGCTGACAATAGGGGTAACTATATTGAATTGGTATTTTGTATGGGAGAATTCGATGAAAAGCTTCAAAACCATTTAAAAACTGCGACTGTTTTTAAGGGAACATCATCTGCTATTCAGAATGACATAATTCAATCTATTAGTGCAGTTATGTTAGAACAAATAAAACGTGAGCTTATCGACTGCATGTATGTGGCGATTTTATTAGATGAAACATCTGATGTCAGCTGTTTTTCTCAACTCTCTACTGTTGTTCGTTATGTTAATAAACATGGAGAGATTTGTGAACGATTTATAAAATTCAATGACGTCAGCAATGATAGAAGTGCAGGAGCGATTTCTGATTTATCTATAAGGCAACTAGGTGAACTGGGCTGTTTGAAAAAATTAGTTGCTCAAACCTACGACGGTGCTGCTGTTATGGGGAGCGATCTTAATGGAGTACAAACAAAGATTAGAGAAACTGTACCAGAGGATATTTTTCTTCACTGCTACGCCCATAAACTTAACCTTGTTTTATCCCAAGCTGTCGCTGAAATTTCCGAATGTAATAATTTTTTTTCAGTATTAGGAAGTTTGTCATCATTTTTCAGCAGTTCAACTAAGCGAACTTCAATGCTTGACAAAGTTGTTGGAAAGCGTTTCCCTAAACTGGCTCCAACGCGGTGGAACTATTCATCTCGTCTAGTTGAAAGAGTTAAGGAAAAAAGAAGATATAATAGATCTTTTAAAAAGCATTCTTGAGAACCCAAAGAAATTTGATGAAAAAACAAAAAATAGTGCACGCGGATTGCTTGCTGGTATCGATACTTTCGATTTTAATTTTTTATTAGAAGTATTTTCTTCAATTTTTCCTTTTACTGAATATCTATTTAATGTGCTGCAAACAAAATCTATGGATATTGTGTATAGCTCAATCACCGTTGAAAGCACTATGAAAAAAATCAAACAAATAAGGGATACAAAATTTGCAGATATGTGGGACTTGATAACAGAAAGATGTGGTGAACCTGTATGTAAAAGGAAACAGAGTCTTTCTCCACAAGAGAAGTATAGTCAACTATTTCATGAAATATTCGATAATATACTTCTTCAAATGAAAGAGCGTTTCAGTTCAATGGAAAAATTGGAATTCATTGAGCTTTTAGATTGCAAAAATTTGAGTTCTATGATGTTACTTTCCCAGAGAGAGCTTTTGAATCTTTGAAAAGAAGCTACAATTCATTTTTTGAGTTTCCTCGTCTCCGTTCTGAATTGTGTGTTTTATATTCGCACAAATCTTTTGCCAAAAAGAATGTTGCTGAGCTCCTAAAATATCTACTGGAAAGCGAAATGCACAAAGGTCTTAAGGAAATATATAAATTGGACGATTTGATTCTAACTATACCAATATCGACAGCAAGTGTTGAGCGATCATTTTCTGCGCTTAAAAGAATTAAAGTTATTTACGGAGTTCCCAAAGTGAAGAAAGGCTATCTAATCTTGCCTTAATTTCAATTGAAAAAATTTCCTCAAGAAGCTTATGGAGAATCGAGAGTACTTTTACAATTTGGTCATCGAAGAATTTTGCAGGAAAACTAGGAGAGCAGAATTTCAATTCAAATAATGCTTCACAATTATTTAAGGTAAATTTTAAATTTGTATCTTTTTCTTTAGATCAATTCGGTAACTACTATATATAATATGTCTAATTTTTTGTTCGCATATTTAAGCCTAACATTAAATGAACTTTCCTTCAAAGAGGTCCCCAAAGTTTGTAAAACCTTTAACTTGCTAAGTTCTATGTAAACAATATGCAAAGTTTGGGCAAGAGGGTTAGGCGGATGTTTTTCTCCATTCCATAACATTGCATGCCTGAACAAAAATGTCACGAGTCGCCACTGTATATATATATATATATTATTATATATATTAATATATATATATATATATACACACACACACACAGTAATATATATTATACGCAGTATATATATATATATATATATATATATATATATATATATATATATATATATATATGCATATATAACTGCAATGACCGCGCAGTATATAAATGAATAGAAACGACATAGTGTTAAGGAACGTCTCTTGTGCAGAGACGTTCCTTAACACTTATGTGTCGTTTCATTCATATATATATATATATATATATATATATATATATATATATATATTATATATAACTTTATCGATTAATCAAAAGTAAATTATAGAAAAATAATTACACATAATTTTTTTTTAACGACTTTATTATTTTCATTGAATTTTTAGGACACTAATTTTTCCGTTTTGGAAATAAGGCACCTAAAAGGTCTAAAGTCTTATACCCTTATCTTGACCGTAAAATCAAAGGGAACTAAATTTAAAGGCTAAATAAAGTTTGAAATGTTTATTTTAAATGTAGTTTCCAATGAAAGTTCACCTGAGAATAAAATTTCTAAAAACAAAAAATTATTAGTTGATAATATTCTGTTTTTCTTTATTGTTTTTCAATGTAAACTGAATACCTAAACAAACACTTTGTTATCACAGCAGTGATAGCATTTCTTTATCACAGACACAAATATCATGCATTTAAAAACTTATATCTGATAGTCATTAGCAGTTGAGGTTTTCGTTATTCAGTGAGAGTTTGGAACATTACGAGAGACTTGTCCACAGTGGATGGGAGCAAACGAAATATTTCGTACTAAATATCACAAATTTATAGTGTTTTTTGTATAGATTTATAGTGCATCGACATATGTATATGTGACACCTGTAGAGAAAAAAATAGATAATGAATAAATATAACAATAATAACAGCAAAAACAAGTGAACAGGATACTCCAGTAGGTTTGCACTATAACACGAAGGCTGAAGAAAAAAGTTACAGTATCGAGAGTTTCAGACTACTTAGGAAAAAGTTCAGCTCTTTAAAGAAGAATGCATGGTTGAATGCGTGGTCGAAAGTAATGTTTTAGTTCTCTTTTTTATGGTTTAACACTGCCTGCTCTATATTACTACGTTTTGCTTCAAAGTGATTTTTCTCGAACCGTCAAAATCGCTCAGATAATACACATTTGAATGAAGTGATTTGGCTACTTGGATTGACTATTGCTCTCCATCGGCAGGACAAACGCTTGGCGAAGACATGATAATCTACTTAAAATGGATTTATAGACGATATAAAGAATTAATATGGAGTCCTTCTAAAGATAAAGTGTACCTTCTTTATATTTTCGTAAGATTTCTCACAATACTTTGCACCGTAGGATATGTATATCTTGTGTTACATATACAAAAAAGTATGTCACCGAACGATATTTCTAATGCTTTGTATCTCGCATTTGCTTTTTATGCAATAGGAATAATTATCTTCAAATTTTTTCTTACATTTTCTCCAGTTTACTTATTTTATGGAATAAATGTTGTTCTAGTTCATATGTACGCGGATGCAACGGAGAGATTACTGACAGATACGGAATTAAATAGCATGATCTATTAAATGGATAAATATATAATATTTTTTATAAAGTTTCCATAGTTACGAAAAGAAGGAAGGACGCAATATTTCTTCAGATGGAAAAATCAGCACGCAAAATCCTCAAGAACAAAAGAAATTTCTTAAGCAAATCAAAAGCATTGGCAATGAATTGTTTATGTTACACACGCTGAATGATTTCAGTTGCCTCTACTTTTCTACTCCAGTTGTGATGATTTTCTGTCACTGCATAATTAATATAATCGTTTCTTTTTTCACATTTACCGTTATGCCTGGTTTATATAGCATTGGTTCTTTGGGGTCTTTTTCATCAGCTGCAACTCTGATACTTCTGTGCTGGAGTGCTGATAAAACGGAGGTTCAGGTTTGTTCATCGCATAAGATTTTGTAATATATATATAATTAAATTATGTCATATACTGTACATGCATAATTTGCCGTCTTATGTAGCTCTATTATCCTCTCAAGAAAATATGCTTAAACCCATGTTTAGAAAGTTTCTTTCAAAACGTTAAATCCAAATTACTTGTGCGACAATGTACAGTATATACTTATTGTACATGCGCTTGACCATTAAATTTAAGACTGTCTCCCCATCACAGTTGCTTCGATTTTTTTTTTCTGATCATGCGCGCATCGTTCTTTTAAAAACGGTTTTCAAAGCAGTTACGGTATCTTTGTAGAGAGTGACTTATAAAAGTAAAATGTTTCCCTTTTTCTTCTTAACACTGACACTCCAAAATTTTACACCGCGCCCCTTGCTTAAAAAAAATAATAGAGAAGGGAGAGAAGATAATGGCAGCATTTATGCATAAGCATTTTTCCGTGTGAATGGGCTTCAATGCCGTCTCATTTTAATATCGAGTCACTGACTCATAATATAAGGAGCCAAGAAAACCGAAACCTTCCTCTCTTCTTTTGAACTTTATGTTCTTCAGAAGTATTATAACAAAAGAAGTGCTTCATATTTGTAATCGTGGAAACTGTTCTATATTCAGTTCTAATTACATACATACATACATACTACATACATGATACATATTATATATATATATATATATATATATATTATATATAATACCATACACATACATACATACATACATACATATATATAATATATATATAATATCTATATATATATTAGTAGATATATACACACACACACACACACACACACATATATATATATATAGTATATATATATATATATATATATATAATTATATATAATATTATATATACACACACACACACACACACACACACACACATATATATATATATTATATATATATAATATAATAATATATATATTATATATTATATATATATATATATTGCGAGCATTGAAGCTATACAAAGGACTTTTACGTTCTAAGATAGAGGAAACGGAAGGTGAAGACTACTGTCTCGACTACAATCCCTGGAACTCTACTCTCTTGAAAGAAGGCGAGAGCGGTACACAATAATATACATATGGCATACTTGAGGGCACTGTCCCTAACCTCAGAAATTAAGTAGAAACAAACTGGAATGAGAGAAGAGGCAGATTTTGTACGGTCCCAGCTGCGGTGGGACAAGGAGCCATGAAACGAGGATGGAAAATACCCTCATAGAATACGGGGCCCAAAGCTTTTCAATGTCCTTCCAAAAGAAGTGAGGAATCTCCAGCACACCAACCTGAATAACTTCAAGAACCAACTGGACAGATTCTTGTGCAAAGTCCTGACCAGCCATGCGTGGCTGGCTACGAGGGCAGGAGGCGATCAGAGAGCAATTCCCTCCTTCACCAAGTCCCGCAAATGAGGCGGGATGCTGCAGAGGGGTCGACCGCAGGTCGATCCTGAACCGTCGTTCAAACTCAACAAAAAAAAAACATATATATATATATATATATATATATATAATATAATATATAATACATATACGTATATAATATATATATATATATATATATATATATATATATATATATACATACATATATATATATACATATATGTATATATACATACATATATATATATACATATATATACATACATACATATATATATATATATATATATATATATATATATATATATATATATATATATAATTGATTTTTTCCTTCTGTTGCAGGCGATGATTCAGAAGTGTGTTGATGCAATTTCACAGGAAACGTTGCAAAGGGTCTTTAAGAACATGAATCGCCGTATCCACTTGTGTGAAGCACAGAACGGTGCCCACTTCCAGCACTTGCTCTGAAATAAATCGTTTTCCAATGGGTTGCGTTACTTTTTGATCACCCTGTATATATATATATATATATATATATATATATCTATATATATATATATATATACATATATATATACATATATGTATATATATATATATATATACATATGTGTATATATATAATATTATATATATATTATATTATATTATATATATATATATACATATATATATATCATATATTATATCTATATATATATCTCTATATTATTATATATTTTAGGGTGATGCAAAAGTGGGGGAGTAAAATTTTTTGGTTTCAAATTTTTGAGATACCCTCTCATTTGGTTTGATTTGGTGGAAAATGATCCTGGGGAAATTTTGTTCAAAATTCAAATATTTGGAGGTCGCGCCTGCCATTTGAAAATTTGCTGATTTCCATGACACCCAGGAGGTACAGCAAGCGTCACGTTACTTTTTTTTTGAGTGGAAGTTCCCCAGGAGGCCTATCATACCACCTTCCTCTTTTCCATTTGTTCATAAAACAGATACAATACAATAGATATTTACAATAGATACATAGAATGGATATACTCGTAAATTTTACTGTTGCGTCAAAGATACAGAGTTTTCTTAGTTTTGTCCGGAAGCTTCTTCCGATAATTTGATACAACTTGCAGTAGATATTGCTTCTGTTGTTCATCATTGGTAATTAATTTGTTATGATCTTCAATCAATTTCACTCCTCTTTCAGCAATATCATTAACAACTTTCATGTGATTCACTACGTTCTTTGCAACCCAATAACTCTCATCGAGAAGCCAATCTTCTACTGGTTTGCTCAAGAACGTTGAAGACAATCCGAGTATACTGAAGAAGGACTTTGTGTTAGCAGTTACAAAATCTTCAAGCTGCTTATTGTCAATAGTTTTGATGTCTATTTGTGTCTTCTTTGGAGGATCTGGCTCCGAAGATTTTGTAAGAGCCTCCTTCATTTTTCTTTTGGTGTCAAAGCTGATTTTATCATCAAAGAAAGCCAATGCGATCAACTCTTCTGAGAGATACTACAAATGATTCTTGAATTTTTCTAAAGCAGCATTTGCTAGTTGTTCATTTGTGCTTTTGTAGCTGTGAAGATTCTTGAGAAGGCTCAGATCATTTCGTGGAGCACTTGCTGCGCAGGGTGCTGAAAACCAATGCTTAATATAAATTGAAACAGAAAACCAACAAATTTCTTTTAGATTTCTTTCTTCTATTGCTGTTATTTTGAACTGACTTTTGAACATAAAGATTTTCATCGAATAAATGACTTTCGCCATCCAACGGGCTCTATGATAAGCCCCAGGCTTCCTGAATTTTATTCCAGTCGTTGGAGTACCGCCAAGCAAGATGATTGTCAGTTCCAATAACTCTCTGTAATCGTCGCAAGGTTGATCTTCATTGATTTTTCTTGCTGCAAAGTTGATGATTTCCTCTTTTTCCTTTTGTGGATAATTTTCTAATTTATCGTATGAAGTTAGATTAATCTTATTCCAGTTTGTTTTGAATCTTTTGAATAACTGAATGTCAGGGCCTGATGAAGCCTGTAATGCAGGGGATTCCACTGCTTCCAACATGATTTCAAGGATATGGTGTCGACAAGGACACCACAACAAATCTTTCTCCATTTTCTGTTCAATTAGGACACAAGCTCCGTTTTTACGACCTGTGTTCGATGCAGTTGTATCGAAACACATGCCTTTTACCTTATCTATTAGATTCCAATCAATGATCGCCTGATGTACTGCATTTGCAGTATCCTTTCCTGTGCCATGATCTATTTTTGGCACTCCAAGCAGTTGATCTTCTCCACTGCCAGAGATTAGGACTGGCAACCGATCAACAACCTCATTCCCAGTAATGTCTTCGAGGAGTTTGCCATCCCAATGAACAATCAAGGGTTTGTCAGCTTGAAATTCTTCTTTCAAGTTTTCACTGAACTTCTTTCTTGATTTCTGTCTTGCCCTGTGAATCGATGAGTAGCTAACATTGTAATTCTCTGGATCTTTTCCAACATTTGCGATTGTTGGAATAATTATTAAAGAGGCTGATCGGTCGCTGATCTTAGCAACATCCAATGAGGAAAGCAGATTTTCATTCATAATCTTGAATTTTTTTCTTGGAAGGCCTCTTTTGGATGTTGAGGGCTGTTCCAGATCTACTTCTTCTTCCGTAGATGCAGGTGAATCACTGCAGGAACTGCTGCTGCTTGCAAGAACAACTGTTTCATCAAATGCACTTGATTCACGTAACCTTTTCTTATCCATTTTTTCATGTCTCTTCGCAGCTTCCTTTCGACGTTTTTCTTCATCCTTATCAACTGCCATCATTTTACCCTTTCGACCTTCCCTTTGTAGCCGTAGAAACTCTCTATCTTCTTCGATAGTTATTAACTCGTTAGCATTTGCATGCGCAATATCAGAGAGTCCATCCAATTTTTCTTTCCATGTATTCTCTTTCTCTATTGAAAACTTCGATTTTTTTTTTTTCCTTTGCTCTTCTTCAGCCCTTGCCACTCATCATACAGTTTACTTAATTTCTTCACAACATTACATTTCTGGGTTGTTGGTATTCCTGCTCTCTGCCACACTTCCAATACATCATTAACGGTTGAAGTTAATGCTTCTCTGACGGTTTCATTCTTGACATGTTTATAATTCATGAATAAGGAAATTACTTCTTTCTTGATGGGAGCTTACTTTGATTCAATTTATCTATTTGTTGACCGATCAGCCAGATATCTGTTGAGCTTCTTGATCTCATTTTCATCACAATTAAGATACAGGAAATAGAAGAGAAATTGAGGCGGAGAGACTCACTGATATAGCACCTCTCCCGGACACTGCCACAAGCACACTGCCACAAGCACACTGCGATACCAATTTCCTTGAACGCTGTTTGTTGTTTGCTCATATACGCATCACCTACCACTCTGCCTGCAGCAAACCTGCACAAAACCTGCAACCTGCAACAACCTGCAACAAAATGAACAAATTCAAAAAATTTGATTTTACTCTAATTTTTTGTAATTTTCAAATTTTCAATTGGCGGGCGCGACCTCTGAATGTTATTTGTTTGACCTGGAATTTCTCACAGGGTATTTTGTGACAAATTGGAACAAATGAGGGGGTATCCCTAAAAATCCACGATGGTCATGATTTGTGCATCACCCTAATATATATATATCAAAGCTATTGACTTCTCCTTAGGGAAACGGAGCTTACAGATGAACAGAAGGATCAACACAACGGCAAACATTTTCATTTATTTGTACTTCAGACGTTTCGACAAATCTTTTGTCATCATCAGTGAATTAAGTCTTAAAACCTTAAAACAAAAGTAAAAGTGAAAATTACATCAATACAATATTAAAACCATTAAAATTAAAACCTTAAAGCAAAATGAAAATTGCATCAATACAAAATTAAAATCATTTAAATTTCATCACTATAAAAACTAAAATTAAATTAAATTACCTCAATAGGTAAATACACAATGTTTACATCCACCTCCATACTTGGCAAAGTCTAAGAGAAAACTGGATGGTCAGAGGATTAGAAAGGGTATGTGTGAGAGAATCGGCTGGTTAGTTAAAAGAGTTGTAATTTGTAGGATGCTATTATTATTAAGGGAGGGTTTGTTTCTATAGATGTACAAAGATTCTAAAATTCGGAGTTCTGTAAGGTTTGTACATCTATAGAAACAAACCCTCCCTTAATAATAATAGCTCATCCTACAAATTACAACTCTTTTAACTAACCAACCGATTCTCTCACACATACCCTTTCTAATCCTCTGACCATCCAGTGTTCTCTTAGACTTTTCCAAGTATGGAGGTGGATGTAAACATTGTGTATTTACCTATTGAGGTAATTTAATTTAATTTTAGTTTTTATAGTGATGAAATTTAAATGATTTTAATTTTGTATTGATGCAATTTTCATTTTGCTTTAAGGTTTTAATTTTAATGGTTTTAAT